>OX381715.1:29138028-29254192 GCA_947462335.1 Harmothoe impar
TCCCATTATGTTCATGTTTTAACCATAATTCTATTTTAAATACGAACCTATTCATAAATTATATACATGCCATCATGGAATATATACATACATCTATATATAATATTGCACACGTACCACAGAGGGGGAGATTAAGCTAATCTGTAATATCGATAGCACGGTATCTGTGTATGATCCCACCAGTTAATACCTGGTGCTTAGGTGTGTAGAGGGAGGAGGTGGTGGGCAGATTGTAGCCAGGTGAGATAAGGGGCAGACAAGGGGTATCAGGGCTTTACCTATGTCTGCTAATCCACAGGTTTCAATGATGCTATAGGGTTAGGGACTGCATTTGCACTTCGATATTTGTACAGGTCCCAGTGGGCACAGAACATTGAATCAACATTGATAAATGGTTGTCAATGTTGATTCAATGTTGATTCAATGTTGATTCAACATTGAACTGAATTCTGTGCCCACTGCTGGGTACCCCCCCCCCCCCCCCATAAAGAATCTTAGAACCCAGTACTGAGCGTGTGGGTATGTATATGTACACGTTTTACATATATATATATATATATATATATATATATATATATATATATATATATATATATATATATATATAGTGAACTGTGTATACATGTCACATCCATATAACATGGTGTACTCGTTATAGTGCTGTTACATGTTAAGGAGTACAGGACATAGCGTTCCTATCACGTGACTTGGAGACATTACCCGTTACAGGTACAGAGACCTTGGCACCTCACCCACTCACCCCCACCCACACACCCATACACACACCTAGCCCTTTAAGGGTAACACAGTGCTTAACATTTAATGTGTTATGTCCTGTGTCGTTACATGATGCATGGATGCAGTCATCACGACGAGGCACATTAAAGCACTATGTGGTCCGACCTATACTTCTTCCAACATCCCCCCCCCCCCCACTTATTAATGTTATGAGGCATATTGGTTCCCACCGATAATAACCCCCCCCCCCCCACCACCAACACACACACAGTTCCCTCCCTCCCACTCGCCCCTCTCTCCCTCCTCTCATAATATTCTCCCCTCTCTGTCACTCTTGAAAATATTCCTTGCGATTCCTTGCTCTCTTGGTTCTCTTTCTCCTGCCCCCTCTCCTCCCCCCTCCACCCCCCCCCCCCCGTTCCCACAGCAAGTCGCCGTGGGTATTAACTGTAGAGGTGGGCCACCCCTGAGTGTCCCTGGTGCCTCCCAGTCTGCCTTCACCACCCCTTTATTACAGCCTTGGTGGTCGTGGTGGCAGCATACGGGGGGGGGGGGGGCTGTGGTGCCACCCCCCTCCCCAGCCCCACCCCACCCAGTCAGCCCCTGTCACCATCCTTCCAGTCACCCCCACCCTCCATCCACCCACTACCCAGGTATTATTCGGTACCTTATACCTGAGAACCCTAAAAGACAAAGACCCCCCTCGGGCCCACCCCTACCTGCGTACCTGCCTAGTGTGTGCGCCAGGGATACCCCACCCGGGTCAGGTGGTAGAGGGAAGGATATGGGAGGGGGGGGGGGGGTGGGTGGTGAGGGGGGCGGGGTTGTCAGGAAATGTTCACAGAAAAACACCTGAATTACTGGAAGATTTATTGTTCTCTCTCACAGACAGAGAGATGACGTTTCTCTCCCTTCTCTTTCATCTCACATGCTGATTCATGCCCGCTCTGTACCCCCCCTAGTTAGTACACTTACCTGGTTCAGGTAGATGGTATACACCAGCCCTGGTTTAGGTAAATGCGAGTTATATATTCAAAAGGTGACATCCGTTTGCATGTTACATGTCCGATGATGACACCTATACCGGGATTACACCTTTAAGGGCCGCCTGATGCCTTAATGCACTATGCCCTTTGTCACCATGACGGATCGACTGCATACATGGGGTTGATCCACTCGCGAAGGGTCGGCATGATGAGGCTTAAACCTGCCAAATAGGATGAAAAGAAAGGGCCATATTGGCTCAACTAGAAGCTATAAAATGTACCCGGTTTGGAAAATGTATTGTAAGGAAAAATGGTATAGGAAGCATATTATCCGAGGAAATAAGTCCAGTTACAATGGCTACTAGATAAGGAAGTGAGAGATCCGAGGTAGTTAATATTCTTCGAGAATGTAGGATGAGGGCTTGCTGTATAATGAAGAATATAACGGGACTTTCTGTATATAGGTAAAGTACAGATAGGTGGTAGCAGGTGGGATGTCGCCTTAATTAACCCTGCAGAGGCACATTAACCTATATTTTAATGTGCATTATGTTCAGGAAGTATTTGTGGCGAGATGAAAATAGAGTAGAGATAATCATTATTTGTGGCATGATCTGCGAAAAAGGCCCTTAGTGCAGGGTGCACTAAGGTCCCTTTTCCCAGTACATGTCACTAATGATTTTTAAGAAGGATGGGTAATATCATTAAGGGAGAGGTGTGCACAGATATACAAGGTCCTGAGCACGAGACCCCTTTATCTACACATGGGGTATGGGTTTGTGGGGGGGGGGGGGTGAAGGAGAATGTCTTAATGCTGTCTTATGTAATTGAAAAGCGCAACTGTTGTGTCTAAAAGAAAGGGGAGTCCCCTTGCCTGAGATGGGGAGTCGTGAAGGGTGGGAGATGGGGATACATGGAGAGCATATTATAGGAATGCCATATAATATTATATAGGCCTGCTCAACTCAAGCAATAACCTGAAGAAAACAAGGATAACTTGACATGAATTATATTGATTTAGGCGGAAGTGCATTTAAAAGGGAATGCTACAGTCTTTCAGTAGAAAACCACCGTGGGGACGAATATGGGATAGGTGGTGGTGGTTGGGGCGGGAAGGGAAAGGAGAAGTGTGTGTGTGTGGGGGGGGGGGGGGGGGGCAGAGCAGGGCGGTGACAATTATCTGCTCTTGGTTTGTCTGGATTTACCACAAGTCAAATAACGTCGGCGCCACCATGGGCATAAACTGTCTGTTCTACCAATAAAGTCATATCTGCACCTCTAATCGGACATTGATTCACTTGACCCCCACCACCCCACCACCCACCACTGTAGAACCACCTTATCTGGACTGGTGCCTTTAGCATAAATTGTGCTGGTAAAGGTATATGGTAGCTATATCCAAACAAAGGACCACGGTAGTTTGTATTTATTACATGCCATGTCTGTACATGTCTGAAAAACGACAAAATTTAGTAGCAGTGTCATTTGAGTGACGTTACATCCTAGGTTCATCTTAAGTCCAATTACATCACACACCCTTGTCGGTGACGTCATTAGTGAACGTTCCCCAAGATGACAATACCAGTTAGGTGGACCATGGTACAGCATTTTGGCTGGCGGCCTTATCTTTCTCCCAGTGGTCAGTATGTATCAGTGACAAGTCGGATCAGGTTGTCACATTGTCCAGCTACTTCACAACATGGTGATATAATAATACGTATCAAATATTACTTTTACAGGGCGAGTATGAGCGTGTCAGGGAGTTCAAAGGGGCATAGCAGTCCATATTTTAGTAGTAGGACATCATTATTGAATGAGATGTGGTAATAGCACGTATACCACATTGGAGATTCAAATGTAACATGCCTGGCATATGTAATATGAGAAAGTAAGAAATAAGTAAATTATCTTTGTCCTCTGTATAATGGACATTATGATTTATGAGACAATCTCCCAAACACCTACATGATATCTTAGCATATTGACGTACATTTTATGATCATAACACACCGACCAGTATAGCCCCAGTCCCAGGACACTCGGCCTGGTGGTAGTGATATTTCATTCTCCATGTATGCGGGTGGCACCAGCAGATTTTTCATGGAGGGCATGCATGGGTTGGGGTTGTGGTCAGAAGGTTAGTTATGCATGCCAGGTGGGGGTGGGTCAAACTTTGAGCTCCTCAGAGCTAATTGGAAAGCCCCACACATAGAACAAATCCCATAAAGCACCACGCCAACTGTGACAGCGGTGTACTGTTTCTGGGGTTGGTGTGGACAAATATGCTGGTGCATGGTGGTCAAGGCTTCATTCATAGCTACTCATGTCCATGACTACCTGACTAAATGATCGGTTATAAAACTGCACATATTTTCAAATGTTAGTGCCAGAATTAAAATATCGTTTAACAAAATGATAACAGAGAATGTATAATTATATGAACAATGTACATATACGGGACATAATACGGTATCTATTTCATCCACATACAAAAATGTACATGTATCTCATAACCTGAGGCTACCGTTCATCCAATACATCTAGTACTTATTTTTGTACCATTAAAAATCAGCAAAGCATCTAGTCATAGTTGGATCATGCACTGTGGGTTGGTGGCAGCTGGCTGGGGTGAGTGTTATTAACCCATGTGCACGCAGGTGGTTCACCTTTATGCCTCATGCGGGCATTCTACACAATGATAAACTAGGCAACAATATCAAATACATATCACCTGAAGCTTCTTTATCCATACCTCTTTGCCAAAACCAATACAAGGGAGGCTCCATAAGGCATACATGGACAGCTTTTCAAGTTTCCATAGAGGGAATGTGGTGTGTTATCAGACTGGCCAGCAACGTACAATTGAAGAAGATTTGGTTACAAGTTTCAAAACATTGTACACGCACAAGCCCTGTGGTACATGCAATATTCAACTCTCACATTTACATTGCCCCAAGGTATGCACATATTATATATTGAGAACATTAGATTTATGGAACTGAAAAGTTTATGAAAGAATATACAACACTAAAAAAAAGAGAATATTGTCGAGTCTGGTGTCATCATGAATGTCAACGACCTTCCCCCTGTAGAATTGTTAGGGAGTGGACAGTGGGAGGTCACCGGGGTCACTGAGACGCCGTCTCTACACAAACAAACCCAATGTCGTCTGCTTGGGGTGAAATCTGAGCGGGAAAGTGTGGCCATGTTTGTTTAGTCATCCCTACCCCTCCCACACACACAACATGCCACACCCTACTAGCCCCTAGTCCACCCCACACAGTGCCCATAATAATGATCAGTCTCCCAGAACAAGTTTCATAGTTTTGTGCTGGGACCTTCAACCCTTGAAGAATAGTCCCCAATATGGAGACAATCCCTACCACCCAAGGAATCTCAGATAATGTGGCTGTTGAAGAAAGGCTCTATATAATAGAGTCTATTAGAGGTTGCAACTTCCCTGGCGGTAAATTTATGGTTCCTCCGACAATACTATACATGTCACAGTAAGTAGACCTGATTGTATGAGATCTCTGCCACCTTATTGGAGACACACCATAGATTCTCTCACCCCCTCACACCATGGAACCGGACTCTGGGTTTGGTCACCATGGAAATCAGGATGATCTCCCAGAGTTTGCACGACCCTCCACACAGGCGCCAGAACCCCTAATCCACCACAACCCAAAAGGCGAATTACAGCCCTCCAAAGACGTCAGCTCATGAATGAATCATTTGCCAGTTTGTGAAATCATCATGATTATGGCGGCAATTCGGGGACGCGACCTGTCGTCTGCTGATGCCAGATGTGCCACAGAAACGCCCTGACGCCACGGTTGGCTTTTACGACATTGGCTGCAGTGACGTTCGTTGGTAGTTTCCGTTCTGATGACTCTATTTAGAGGCGAGAAAAGAACCAACAGAATAAAATGGCGACAACAGACGCCGAGTGGTCTGTGATTATGGCCGCCATGTTGATAAACATGTCTGTAGAGGCGGGACAACAATTACCATCCACAGCCTCGTCATGGGCGTATTAACCCTTTAAAGACAGCAGCATTCGTTCTATGACATGATGCTCCAAAGCAGTGCTGGCGAGTAACTCATAGGTATTGGTGTAGTTTGCCTACACATAGGGAATACCAATCCCACAAGGTCGTCATGATGCATTAATGTAGCCATAACTGGTTTCCAGCCAGGGCTGCATTCATGCATCATACCGAGAAAGGATAGAACGTCCTGAAATGTTTAGAATACTCATGTACTTGCCAAAAGTCGGTTCATTGTCGTAAACAAATACGAAAGGTTGGCTTTGAGCCTTATCATTGTAGTCGATCTTTCTACGCGAAAAAAAAAACCACACCAAACACCCTGCTTGCTATAGCTCGCTATTGTAGATGTAAAACAAACATAGAGAGCACCTACATATCGACAGATATTCACAATATAAAACCCCCACATCTTTTCGGAATTTTCATAATGATAAGGGTTGATATATGACATATCAGTTTCAATAATGTTATCCTCCATATTATTTACCTAGGTATAGACTATATCATATACAGAGTTAAAGTGTCCACAGTGTGGGTAGATCTCATCATCTACTGCCAAAACCTGGTATATATACATGTGCCTCTACATGGGTACACACAGGCAAATATCAGCGTCAGCCAATGTCGCCAATACTACCCTCATACAAGGGTCAGGCACTGCTGGACTATAATAGATGGGTCAAGGGCCATTCTAGTGAGGGTCAGGCTAGGCTGGACATTCAATAACAGGCTGGACTTTGGCAAACATGCTTGAAAGTCTGGCCATGCTGGATCCTTATGCCACAGTCTGACAATGCTGGACTCTTGCAGGCTGAAAGAGACTCTCCCCAGAGTCCAACATTGTCAGACTATGGCATGAGGATCCAGCATGGCCAGACTTTCAAGCAAGTTTGCCAAAGTCCAGCCTGTTATTGAATGTCCAGCCTAGCCTGACCCTCACTAGAATGGCCCTTGACCCATCAGTAGTATAGTATGTATCGGAACGGGACTATAGTTAACTACTGTTTATTACTCAATCGACCTGCAGCCAATCAGAGGCCTCCATTTGGTCACGTGACCCCCTCATTTGCATAATTACGTAATAGGCCACGCCCCCTCATTTGCATAATTACGTAATAGGCCACGCCCCCTTGATCACCAGCCAATCAGAGGCCGCCATTTGGTCACGTGACCCCCTCATCTGCATAATAGGCCACGCCCCCTTGATCACGTGACCCCCTCATTTGCATAGTAGACTACACCCCTTTGATCACCAGCCAATCAGTGGCTTCCATTTGGTCAGGTGACTCCCTTTGCATAATAATGGATCACGTGACCCCCTCATTTGCATAATAGGACCACACCCCCTTGGTCACGTGACCGGAAGCGCTCTTTATTTGGAAAATAGGCCACACCCCCTTGGTCACGTGACCTGACCCCCTCCCTCATTTGCATAATATAGACAATAGACAGACCACGCTTCCCTTTTGGTCACATGACTTGGACTAGCCAATGGGAGGCTTCTATAAGGGGGGAGGGGAGGGGAGGGGGGGAGGGGGGCACTTTAAGATGCATGGGGAGGGGAGGGGGGGGAGGGGGGCACTATTTATGGGGTGGGCGGGCACTTGGGGGGGAGGGGGGGCCTTTGGGGTCTGCTCGGGAGAAAAAAAAAAATTATCTGATCTCTAGGGAATCGCTTCCTCTCTACCCCCCTTTAGGGGGGTAGGGAGGAGGCGAGTCGGAGGTGACTGTAGAGGAGTTTTTCGGTGACTTGATGACTTTCAAACGACTGTGCTGATAGTTGATGAATTTGACTTTTTGACTTGAATATTTCATGCGACTTTGTGACTTGTAAGCGAAAGCGAAAGCGACTTTGCGGCCCGTAGCCCCTTAAATAAAGAGGTGACTTTGTAACCTCAGGGGGGAGATCCTTCTACACCCCCACGGAGTAGAAAGGATCTCGGTTGATTGACTGTACTTTGACTTGTTGTTGTAAACAAAAAAAAAAAAAAAAAAAAAAAAAAAAAATCAATGAATAGAACGACCCCCTCATTGCTAACAAAGGAACGCCTTTTGAATTACACAAATGACCCTCTTTTTGTAGGGGTTAGCGGTAACTCGACTTGAATTAGAGTATTAGGGAGAGCAAAAACGCGACTACACACCGTCTTAGACTGTCGTCTTACGGACCGGATAACAATAACCCTAGTTACCTCGGTTACTGTTGCTCAAGAGACGGCGATGGATCTGGTCACGTGGATACTGAAAGAAGGTCTACCTATAACCACCACGCTAGTTTGAACGCGGCGGGTATGAGTCATCATGGGGGCCCTTGACGGGTGGGTCCTCCCCATGCAGCTGTATGTCGAATTTAAGAAATGCCCATGTCACACGTCACTAAGGGAGAAAACGTTTTTTGAAAATATTTAGAACCCGAATTTGAGCATTCTGGTACATTTTTAAGGACCCAGACACTGCAAAGCCGAGTACCATCCAAGAAAAAAAAAAAAAAATTTGGCGAAATGTTTAGGCTTGAAATGGCACTTTTCTGATGCACTCTTTGAACATTTTTTTTTTTCCTCATGTCACTATGGTCCATGGCACATGTGGGACTCAAGAAATGCCACATGTCCCATGTCACTTAGATGTCCGTGCCCGTGTCGTCGTATCGAATTTTAAGAAAATGCCCATGTCACCATATCGAATTTAGGGGTCTAGTGACATCAGCATGTCCGGCTTTCCTCCACAAATTTAGCTCTAAAATGTTTACTTTTTTTTGGGGCTGATTTTTCATCATTTTTAAAAAACAATAGGTTGTTTGAAATGTTTGCTGTTGTAAATAGAAACAAAAACAAAACAAAGCGCATGGTAAGATTATGTCACATTGCAAGTGGCGGGTCCGCTCGAGGCTTATTCAGCCTCTTCGTGGATCCGCGACTGCCAATGTGATCATATACTAATCACCGGCGTTTACGGTATTATATACTAAGGTATGAGACGGGTCTTACAGAAAAGGTGTCTAAAGAGCCCTGTGACCTGATTGAAATGACGTCAGCGTCGTCTGCTCGTCAGTGCCCGGCTGTAGCCCGTAGGACATGTTATTCTGCTTTTCTGGATGTTTTGAAATATTTTGATTTAACTGTTAATACCTGATAACAAGCCTCTGAAGCAGATTTTTGATCGAGCACCTGTTCTCTACTCTTCCATCGATTAGCTGCTTCAGCAAAAAAAAAATCGCGCGCGCGGTCTAGTCTATATGACGGAGTCGCTAAAGCTCTGTTTAGAGAGTGGAACTTGACCTTGAGTATAGACTCAGTACTAACTGAACGCCCCGCGGGGTCACCCCTCACGTGGGAATATGTACAAGCTCTGGTTCTTCACTTTACGGCTTGACTAAAACTGAGACGCGTCCATGATAAACTCTAGCCTTTTTTTTTCCTTTACTAGGATCGAGAGAGAGATTTTAAATGGGGCGGTTATCTAAATAGCGTGGAACTAAAATCAGGCTGCGGCAGATAGTATCTCTGCGCACCTCAAGACTCAACGTAACTTTCACTCTCCAGCAGAAGTTTAGTTGTGACTAATGATGGGCGGCGACCGTCGTGCACCGGCGGACATTGGAGAGTGTTGGAGAGCTGAACCTTACAGACATATAAATCAATCGCTTTGGTGGAAATATCTCGCCATAGATTGGAACCAAATACTTATCTAATGGAATCGTTATCAGTTTTCAGTTTTCTTGCCGTACAAAATTTATTTCCCACTCTTCACGTGGTGATAGCTGAAGGTCGCTCGTCGTAGGTACGTGTGACCGGAACACCCTTTTTGTTTTTGGCGCGGGTTGACATCAGATTTGTACCGTACTGTCGCGATTAAGAGCTCTGAGGGAGGGCTTTTCAATTCGGTGAAGTTCTTACTCAGGAGCTATATACAAGCTAGGCGCTGGCGCTTATTCAAAGTCGCGATTTTAGTGCTTGAGAAAAAACATTTGGAGGCTCTTATACTCCGGCGCTTATAAAAGACCGGCACGCTTTTCAACACTAGTTGCTTTATCGCGACCGTACGGTATGACTTCGGTGTCAAAAGATCCCAAACTCCAAATAAGGAAGTGAAACGACGTCGTCTGTCTACCTCGTGCGCGTCATAGCGTCGTCGAAAATAGTGTGACGTCAGCATCTCTCAGGCGGCTAGGAAGTCAGTTCGACAAAATGGCTCACGGAGTGAACTTCGTGGCCGTTTCTCGATCTATGATCGATGCGGCCGTGGAGAAGGAATTCGTAGCCGTGCAACAGAGAGAGGAGGCGGAGAGACAGAACTTCGTGGCCGTTTCTCGATCTATGATCGATGCGGCCGTGGAGAAGCAGTTCGTAGCCTCGCTACAGAGAGAGGAGAGACAGCGGACTGCTGCTGAAGCAGAGGGTGTGGTGGATGAGCTGATCGAGAACGTCGCTGATCAACTCATCCGCCGGTGCGTGGAGCAGGTCAAGCAGCAAGTCTGCATGGAGGAAGGCCTACCGCCCGCCGTGCTGGAGGAGCTGCTGAAGGACTGCCACGCGTTATGACCACGCCCTCCGCTTCAGCAGCAAGGTCCCTGCGACCCTCTCTCTACCAAACGGTCCTTTTAAGGACCAACCACTGATCACAAAAGTTGAAAATTAATCTCAATATAATATACGCATCAGAAAAACCCCTAATACGCTCTACACTGAAACCCTGTTGAGTAGGTAGATCGAGTTGGGCATTTTTTTTTAGGAAGAGCAATCAGGTCATCGTGTGGAGATCATCAGGTGTCCTGTGTGTGTGTGTGTGTGTGTGTGTGTGTGTGTGTGTGTGTGTGTGTGTGTGTGTGTGTGTGTGTGTGTGTGTGTGTGTGTGAATTTTATACAAATACAATTATTCATTCCTTTCAGCAAGAAAATTAGCTCAATGTAATCATATGATTTTAACTGCCCTACTTATCAGGGCCTTGACGACATCTGACCGCCCCCCTTTTCAGGATCTAAATGGAAATTCACCGCCACCCCTTTTCAGAGTACTGCAGCGCCATTACCTAATTCTTTTTGTATGTGAAAAAAAACAAAAAAAAAAACAGCACTGATAAGGGGTTTAATTAGACAGATATTGGTTTCTACACTATCAAAAAATAAACCCTCAGCGCTTTAATGCTAAAGGTGGCAATAGTGCTTTAATGCGCTACGCCCTTTGTCGATATGCCAGTGTATGCATGCATGCAGCCCTGGTGAGGAACTCTGAGTGCTGCATTCATGACTTATGACGACAACGGGCACTGCACATTAAAGCGCTATGCGACTATTAAAGGGTTAGATCCAGTCTTGCTCCAGGCATCCAGAATGCTATACCCAGAGTTGGTGGTCTGGTCCAGACTGCTGTACACAGATTGTAGACGGGATGGCGGGTTGCTGCCAGACTATCCCTCTGGTACGATATGCGGCTGGCGCGGCCGAGCCTGTCTTATATGATGCTGAGTCTAACTATGTATTAGATACCCTACGAGTAACTGAGAGTATGTCAAAATAATCACGGCAAACTGACTGGCGTCTTCATAGGATCATAGGGTGGTTATTATTACATAACTCAGTAACCTTTGGTTATGTGTTAGATAGAGTACACTTGGACACGGTTATTCCATATACCCACTGCCCCACAGGGTCAAGACGAGGTGATTTAAATAATAAGACCCAGACGGGTAAAATAGCCAAAGTCAACAATGACCTGTTTTTTTTTGGTTTTTTTTTAGCCAATATGGACAAAGAGACACGGGGTGCTGTACACAGGTTGTGGACGGGCTGGTGGGTCACTGCCAGACTATCTCCCTGGTCCGATATGCAGCCGGCGTGGCCGAGCCTGTCTTATATGATGCTGAGTCTAACTATGTATTAGATACCCTACGAGTAACTGAGAGTATGTCAAAATAATCACGGCAAACTGACTGGCGACTTCATAGGATCATAGGGTGGTTATTATTACATAACTCAGTAACCTTTGGTTATGTGTTAGATAGAGTACACTTGGACACGGTTATTCCATATACCCACTGCCCCACAGGGTCAAGACGAGGTGATTTAAATAATAAGACCCAGACGGGTAAAATAGCCAAAGTCAACAATGACCTGTTTTTTTTTGGTTTTTTTTTAGCCAATATGGACAAAGAGACACGGGGTGCTGTACACAGGTTGTGGACGGGCTGGTGGGTCACTGCCAGACTATCTCCCTGGTCCGATATGCAGCCGGCGTGGCCGAGCCTGTCTTATATGATGCTGAGTCTAACTATGTATTAGATACCCTACGAGTAACTGAGAGTATGTCAAAATAATCACGGCAAACTGACTGGCGACTTCATAGGATCATAGGGTGGTTATTATTACATAACTCAGTAACCTTTGGTTATGTGTTAGATAGAGTACACTTGGACACGGTTATTCCATATACCCACTGCCCCACAGGGTCAAGACGAGGTGATTTAAATAATAAGACCCAGACGGGTAAAATAGCCAAAGTCAACAATGACCTGTTTTTTTTTTGTTTTTTTTTATTGTTTTTTTTTAGCCAATATGGACAAAGAGACACGGGGTGCTGTACACAGGTTGTGGACGGGCTGGTGGGTCACTGCCAGACTATCTCCCTGGTCCGATATGCAGCCTGCGTGGCCGAGACTGTCTTATATGATGCTGAGTCTAATTATGTATTAGATGTGCTACGAGTAACTGAGAGTGTGTCAAAATAATCACGGCAAACTGACTGGCGACCTCATAGGTCAGTTATTATTACATAACCTTCGGTTATGTGTTAGATAGAGTGCACTTGGACACGTTTATTCCATGTACCCGCTGCCCCACAGGGTCAACACGAGGTGTTTAAATAATAAGACCCAGACGGGTAAAATAGCCAAGTCAACAATGTCCTGTTTTTTTAGCCAATATGGACAAAGAGAAACGGGGTGCTGTACACAGCTTGTGAACGGGGTGGCGGGTCGCTGCCAGACTATCCCCCTGGTCCGATATGCAGCCGCGGCGTGGCCGAGACTGCCTTATATGATGCTGAGTCTAATTATGTATTAGATGTGCTACGAGTAACTGAAAGTGTGTCAAAATAATCACGGCAAACTGACTGGCGACCTCATAGGTCAGGTATTATTACATAACTCAGTAACCTTCGGTTATGTGTCAGATAGAGTACACCTGGACATGGTTATTCCATATACCCACTACCCCACAGGGTCAAGACGAGGTGATTAAGTAATAGAATTCCCAGACGGGGGGTAAAATAGCCAAGGCAACAATGTCCTGTTTTTAGCCAATATGGACAAAGAGACACAGGGGGTGCTGGGAGTTGGCGACAAGGGGCAAGACGGGCAAGACTACTTCTCAAAATAGTCAATGACAATGGCCAAGACCTAGTTCTTAAATTCAACAAGACCCATTGGTATCTCTTATATTCGACAAGTGTCACATGTGCCCCGTCTGTGGTCCTAATATAGAATTTCTAAAAAAAAAAAAAAAAAAAAAAAAAAAAAAGTAAATTTTCTGCACCGTGTGACAACGACCGATCAGCTACCAACCTATTTTTGGTTATTTTTCTATTCAGTTTTTGATCAGCGCACTTTATTATCGTGGTTTTTTTTTAAAATTTTTTAATCATAAATAATATGTAGACTTGGAAAAAAAAAGAGAGCTGACATGTCGCTGTTTTGTCACTAAACCCAAAGACCCACCCACCCTGTAGGAAGGGTAGACGTTTGTGAACGTTCCCTTAGGTCTCTATTCTTTATTTATTGTGTGGCCCCTAAAGAGGGGCCAACCAACTGACACTGTCAGTTGGTTAGTAGATGCTACTCAACATGGGCGTAATTAATTACACCTAGTGTTGAGAAACAACATGCCTGAGCTCAAAAGGCCCCCGTTGGATGGGGGCCCTTGTGGCACAACGAGTTGATTCGTTTTTCAGATTACCGACTCGGCGAGAGTTTCTGCCTATGTATCTTTTATAAAGCCTTAGATATGGTGTGGTATTTTTCATCTCGCTATAGTTTAGTTGGTATTCGAAGAAACTGCCTCATTTCTATCAGAAATACACAATATTGAATTGTTTTTTATATTTTAATATATTCAGAAGCACACTTTGTTGCCTATATAGCTCATTATGCGTTGAAATGTTCGCGAGCATCGTAGGAATGTACAAATCCCCTATTGTGGCGCCATCTGACGAAAGAGCAAGGAACTATACGTGACCTGAACCCCGCCCTCAGCGCGTTCGTTATTCGCATCTTTGACAGCGACTAAGAGACGCTCAAACTGTCTCTTATTTAGTTTGAACTTATCACAAATTTGTCTTTGATAGGTCGTAGATCGACTTCTGACTTTTTAGTTAGAATAAAAAAACAAGTGACGCCGCCACAGACCCGCGCATTAACGCGCTCCGCCGTCTTCAGAGGGCTGAGTCTATAGTACAGTAGATTCTACTGTGTACTTACACTAACAGTGCTACATATACATACCTGAGTCATAAGTGGGTTTTTTTTTTTTGTTTTTTAGGGGAAAAAAAGTGATCTACTCACCCAAACCGCTATTAGTAGGTAACCTGTATGACCCATACCGCAAACATCTGCCTCGTGACTGATAGTGTACCGGTGGTGAAGTGCTGTTGCAAGAACAATTGAGGCTCTTTATATAGCTGAGAGAGCGAATGGACTAATCTTGTTTTCACCTTGAGCCCAACCCTATTCCAGAGAGGGTATCAAAAATCGCATGTACACGTATATGGGCTTATAGCTGGTGAATAGATAAGGCGGGGCACCTGTGTATACTAAGACTCCAGGGGGCGTTTTAACGACAGGTGTGACGCGCCAGCCCGTGGAGGGAGCTTTTGTTTTCACCTAGAGAGCGTATACAAAGCCTACAGGGGGTGATTAACGCCAGGTGTGACGCGCCAGCCAGTGGCCGGATCACCTCATCTTCTAAGCTTTTGTTTTCACCTAGAGAGGGGATCGAGAGTGTATACAAAAAAACTACAGGGGATGTTTAACGCGGCCAGCTGCCTACATGCTATAGCCTAAGCCTGTTTTCAGCTAGAGAGGGATCTACATCACCTAAGCCCTTTTCCACCCTTAAATCGATCTGATAATTACCATAAAGAAGAGTAATGCACGTTACATGTATATGGGCTTATAGCTGAGTAAGAGCTTAAGATGCTAGTCAACTGTGTATGCAAAAAAACTACAGGGGGTGTCTAAAGTCGATTGTCATGCGCCAGCGGGCGGACAGAAGTCTGCCACTCTAGCTGTGACTACAAGCGCGTGCGTGTGGTAGACAGCTTAAATCAAACACGAGTTAAGCTCCTTATAGCTTCCTACTGTCTGCGGATTCGAGTCTTTTGTTTTTTTCATGTATTTCCTCGGAGTGTCGAACAGGATTAAAGATGTAACGAACCCGCACCTACACAGGTAGACAGCCGGTCGCCTTCCTAGTGAGAGTTTTCCTCCTGAGTTAAGAAGCTTATCTCGGAGCCTAGTACATAAGCGAGAGTGAAACATGAGTCCCACACACTTCTTCAACCACCTTCAGCATGGCGTCATCAGGAATCACTCTACGTTCTACCGAATGTGAGCAATCCCAACACTACTACAGAGCCGCGACAACACCACATGAGGAGACGTCCATGTTTACTGATGAGTCAACAAGTAGCAAGGTGGAGGTTGGTTTTTATCAAGATTCGTACGGGTGGCTGGAAAGTGTGAGGGCTACTTCTGCAGCTAATGCTGCTGCTCGTGCAAAACGTGAAGCTCGTATCGCTGTTCGTGCTACACATGCTGCATACGAAGTTGCCAATGCTGCTAACAACGTTGCTGTTACTCTCGCCGCTGCTGCTCGTGCTGCTAATCTTTTTGCTACTGTTTCCGCTCTTGCTACCGATGCTGCGGCTACTGATGCTGCAACGTCTGCTAAAAGTGTCGCTGTTGCGGCTGCTGCTAGGGCTAATGCTATTAATGCTTGTACAGCTGCTAAAAAAATAGCCTGTTTTGCTTATGCTAGTCGCAGTGTCGCTGTTACGGCTATGACTGATGCCCATGATGCTAAGTTACGGGCTTTTGCTTTTGCTGAAGATGCTGTTGATGCTCAAGATGTTGCTGCTGCTGCTGCTACTGCTGCTGATGATGCTGCTGCTGCCGCTGCTGCTGCTGCTGAAGATGCTGCTGCTGCTGCGGCTGATGCTCTAGACACCTATGACGCTGCTGCTCTAGACACCTATGACGCTGCTGCTGCTGCTGCTGCTGCTGCTGCTGAAGATGCTGCTGCCGCTGCTCTAGACACCTATGACGCGGCTGCTGCTGCTTTTGCTGAAGATACTGTTGATGCTGCTGCTGCTACTGCTGCTGCCGCTGCTGCTACTGCTGCTGCCACTGCTCTAGACACCTATGACGCTCCTGCTACTCCTGCTCTAGACACCTATGATGCTGCTGCTGCTGCTGCTGCCACTGCTCTAGACACCTATGACACTCCTGCTACTCCTGCTCTAGACACCTATGATGCTGCTGCTGCTGCTGCTGCTGAAGATGCTGCTGCTGCTGCTGCACTAGTCATCTATGACGTGGCTGCTGCTCTAGACACTTATGACGCGGCTGCTGCTGCTGCTGCTGCTGCTGAAGATGCTGCTGCTGCTGCTGCTCTAGACACCTATGACTGAAAACATAGTAGGCGTTATTTACAAACACTGCTGTTACCTATGCCTAAACTTAGTAGGTCTTATTTACAAACAAGAGAGCCACGTGGTGTTGTTTACAAACAAAGAGAGCCACGTGGTGTTGTTTACAAACAAAGATAGTCACGTGATGTTGTTGTGGTCTATCATGTCAATGAAGGGGTCGCGTGATCAAGGGGGCGCGGCCTATTATGCAAATGAGGGGGTCACGTGACCAAATGGCGACCTCTGATTGGCTGGTGATCAAGAGGGCGTGGCTTATTATGCAAATGAAAGGGTCACGTGATCAAGGGGGCGTGGCCTATTATGCAAATGAGGGGGTCACGTGACCAAATGGTGGCCTCTGATTGGCTGGTGATCAAGGGGGCGTAACCTATTACGTAATTATGCAAATGAGGGGGCGTGGCCTATTACGTAATTATGCAAATGAGGGGGTCACGTGACCAAATGGAGGCCTCTGATTGGCTGCAGGTCGATTGAGTAATAAACAGTACTTAACTATAGTCCCGTTCCGATACATACTATACTACTCCCATCTATTATAGTCCAGCAGTGCCTGACCCTTGTATGAGGGTAGTATTGGCGACATTGGGTGACTCTCATATTTGCCTCTGTGTACCCGCAATTTTGACCGTGTCGCCGGGTCGAATTTTAGCAGTAGGGCAGTGGCATTGTGTCGATTTTTAGCTATATAAGAACAAAGAGAAAAACCCCTGTGGGTCGATTTTTATCCCCGATTTTCCTGTGTCCGTCGATTTTTAAAAGGGCCTAAAAGGGCCGTGTCGCTGTGTCGCCCGTGTCGATTTTTACCCATGTAGAGGCACATACATGTTGGACATGTTCGTCATAAAACTGAGCACACAAGTCACCCCCTAGACACACTGTCTGCCGCTGCTAGGATATAGTTTGTCAACATACTCCAGTTTGGGCTTTTCGAAAGGAAAACACTTGAGGGCTATAGGCTGGTTAGGGGTCTGTGAGGGACGAGGGGGAGCGGAGCATGTACACAGACGCGCACAGTTGTACACAAATGTCCACCCGCGGCCCCGAGTCGTTTACATGGCGGGAAAACAGAGACGCTCCCAGAATGCAGTTCGTGGTAGTGTGTAGCGTTCCACTTGTTCTAACCCTTGGTGTATGTCTACTGGATGTCTATAGAGCGAATACAGACTCCCCTATATACAGGGTAGATTGGGTGTGTGAGCAGTAGACCTCCTCCAGGGTATTAGAATGATATAGGGATGGTCTTGAAATGTAGAATAAATGATGGAGTATTACAGTGTGGTTCCCGGTGGAACTGCAGTGCTAGGATCAACCCTTGGGGACGATGGGAGGTTATTATGAAAGGTGGACAGGTAGGGGATTTGGGAGGCAGGAAAGGTATTAAAGACTCTTACCCTGCAAAGTAAGTTAGTGGGGGGAGGGGGTGTGTGTGTGTATGGAGGGATGGCGTGGAGAAGCTGGTGGAACAAGTGCCTAGTAGTGCAGGGAAAGGGGACTGTGGAGGACGGACGTGTGGACAGAGTCATCAGACATGGACACTCCTACACCTGAGTCCTACTCCTGGGTCCTACCCCGGCCCCCGCACTCCCTACGGAGCCTGACACCATCATCGTTACAGGGATTGAAATATACCCCCTATCCATGAACTTTTGATTGAAAAGTGTACCCTATTTCTAGTAAAAACGCGAATTTTTAGGGCCTAAAAAGAACCCCTATTTTTAGAAAACGCGAACAACTTAAGAAATGTCACCCTTTAATTAAAAACACGGATAGTGACATAGATGCTTCATCATCAAAGTTGACATGGAAATGGTTATCATCTCTGTACAATTATTCTTAATATCCCATTCAATCTGTATGTTACTGACACCCATGCACAGGTTGTTCTGAATACCCTTTGTGAATTTTCACGAATTTTTAGTACAGAAAACAACCCCTATTTTCAACTTTCACGAATATTATTTTGAAAAAAGACCCCTATTTTTGAAAAAACGATGACATTGGAAGGTAGAAAAAATAAGACCCTATAATCTCGTTTTTTCTAACGATGTTAGTGTCACAGCAGACATGGAGTGCGGGGGCCGGGGGTCATGACCTGGGGGTAGGGCAGAGATATAGTCTCACCACACTGTGCATTCTGCCCCTTGTTCACCCATTAACCCTTATCCAAAATGACTGGATTTTACAAAGTACATCCTAGTTATAACAAGTCCTCATTTGTCAGATTTCACACTCAAACAGTTACACACGGTGTTACTTTCTATTTTCTTCTACTAACGTGATTGGAAACCAACCTATTTTTTTGTCCTATACCTTTGCGGAGCCATCAATATCAAACTAGGCCCATACCTCTCGCTTCGACAAAGTAAGACCCACATTCTAGTAGCCTATATATTATTTAACAAGAACTGAAGAAAAAAGAAGAAAAGAGATCCTGCCTCCATCCATTTGTCTTTTTGCTGAGGTCACCCCGTGTCGTGGTACTACCTGAGTGTGTTCGGAGACACCCCTCCCTGCACACCCCCAGGGCATCCCCTGTCACAGGGGCGGTATCAACCCTTTAAGGGCCGCATAGTGCTTCAATGTGCAACGCCCTTTACCTTCACCATGCAGACCCAGGTGAGTCTGCCCATGCACCCGGCCTGATTCATGCATCATGTCGACCCATTGGAAGCGTCTCCATCCCGTAGGATCGGCCTGATGCATGGATGGAGCACTGGCGAGTTACTCGCTAGCGTGTTATTCATGGTGATTAAGGGAATAGTGCATTAAAGTGTTATGTATCCCTTAAAGGGTTAGTGACGTCACACCCCACTGGCTCCGCTTGTACCCCCTTGTTCACTCTGACCCGGGGACGATCGCGGAGGGAACAAGCGGAGGGAAAGGTACAAGGTAGAGTAACTGGAGGATGTTAGTGAAATATTACCATGGCGACCTGATCAGCAGCTGAAGGGGTGGGAGGGGAGGGAGGGGGGGGGGGGGGGTAAATGATATGTTAGACCTAGACCTGCGTCCTTTAAGGAAGAAAAAAAACTGCATGGAGACTGGACTATATATATATATATATATATGTATATACGATTATACAGCATGCTGCAGTAGGGCATTCGTTGGACAACATTTGATGACATGAAATGATGGCTAAACCAAGATCAGGGACATATCCAGAATAGAAGGGGTTGTCTACGCCCAAGGGTGTAGAGGAAAATATCTAAATACACAAAATTAAGAAGCTAAAATGATCCAATGTATTAGGAGAGCACGTTTAGCATGATGGAGGGTCAGAAGCAAGAAATATCGTAAGCATAGTGGGGATGTAACAGCTAGACCTACTGAAGTTAACTACAGTCTCATATAACTTATACTGAATCCCCTGCACTTTATGGCCTTTTGAATCTCCTCCCATCTCTCTATCATTCACCCTTAATAACATCCTAAACACTGTGTAAAAACCAAAGCCTCTACAGCACACAGACTGCGGCTGGGTTTGTGTGTACAGGGCGACTGTCATTTCTTTAACTGTTGACAAACTCTGAACATGACACACAAAACGTCTACACACGGGTCTTTAACCCCCTTTAAGGGCTGCGTGGTGCTTTTATGCATCATGCCCTTTATTGTCATGATGCATGAATGCAGCCATGGCAAGTCAAAGTACCACAGGTCTACTTTGCATTTATTTAGTGTGTCGACCATAGAGACTGGTACACTTCCGAAGGGTCGGTATGATACATGGAAGCAGCCCTGCCAAGTAGATTTGCCAGGGCTGCATTCATGCACGATGACTATTATACTGCCCTTAGAAGGTCTTTACCATGGGCATCGATACCTCTCACTTTTCCACATTCTTTACTAGTATATAATATATCGTTGTAGTGTTTATACTGTGAAGGCTGCCATTTTGTCCCCCAGTGAAGTTGGTTACTCACTGGTGGGTAGCAAGTGATATTCTGTTTATGGTTACAGAATACCATCAGAAAAGTGACCATCAACAAATAACTGAATACAGGTAACCTTATATAATAATGTATTAAGGAACTGAGAATACACGAAATAGTGAGGAGTACAGCTGAGAAAAAAACAAACTTTGGTTAAAATACTACTAGACAAAAAACAATATTGACAAAACTTGCACAAACCCTGGGGCCAGCCTCTGAGCCCCCCCCCCCCCACCCTCCACCCACACACTCCTCACTGCTCACCTGTATTCAGTGGCCGCTACTTGACTTCCAAAGCCACCTCTCATTACCAAGTATGTGTGTGGGGAGGGGGGGGGGGGTGCCCCTAGGCTGAACACCACACTCCTATTCACACATCCACGCTTACACAGAAACTGTCCCCTTGTAGGTCCTGCCACACAGAGAGGGGGAAGTCCGCACCGAGAGGACAATTTAGCCCTTTAACAATAGCATAGTTCATCATGGCATTATCAATGTGCTATATCCTTTTGTCTTAATGATGTGTAGATTCATTTGTGCATCCATACGTTCTAATGGAGTTGACACACCTCCGAGGGGTTGACTTGATGCATACATTCAGCACTGACTAGACAGACTCACCAGGGTCGAATTCATCATATATCATATGCCAACCAAGGACATAGTGGATTAAACCACTATGCTGTCCTTAACGGGTTAATGGTAGAATCCACAGAGTAAACACTGCACACACGGAGTAGAAGCACTCTCAGGATAAAGATTGATTCCCACAAAGAAAAACAAACAAACACGAGAACTAAAAAGACAAGAAAAGTTCCCTCAGACATCACAAGATAAGCATCACAGATCTATATGAACTTCACTTTGTTGTTTGCCAAAGAGAATCTGACTTCATCTTTATCTACTATGAATAGCCCCTCAAGAGTACTTCATGCCAGTGGATGGCCTTTTCAGTTGACAGTAATGGGATATATATCTTAACTAAACATTGGCATCCATTTTGAGATAAACAGTCGAGTGTATAGTATAGGGATAGCGAGTAAACATATACTGCTAGACAAAAGTCAGTGTTTAAAACATCTATGAATAGAGTCAAAATGGCGTCCTATACTCCCGGATGTAGAAGGGGATTGTGGGAGTTTAGAGATTTATCTGGCCTTTCCCCTGTTCCACTCTCTTCAATACCAGGTTGGACTCGGCGGGTGACAGCGGGACTCAGTTTGATTTTTGAATCTGCGGATCAAGTTTCAAACTTTCTATCTAATTCCTTGTCCGAGCAAAAAGAGCGGAGTATAAAGGCGTACTTTACAACGTTGTATCGGGTTACTGAGGAATGCTGGAACCCTCCCAAGTCAATGTGTGCAGGCCTAGATTGAGTATAGAGTGGATAGAATATACCATAAATATACCCTATATAGTACATTTTGTACACGCACATATGTTTACTATGGGTACAGTGTAGGGAAGGGTGTTATGATAGCTGGATTTACCCATTGCATATTTCTATATGATTGACCCACACCATGAATATAATATTAGTGCACAATAATGGACAGTGATACTTGAGCATTTTTAATGGATGTCATAGTTATCAACTCTCAATGCAGTTAGTTCTGATTCTGTGTAAGAACAAAGAAAGAAAGGCATACCACACGACCGTGTGGTACGTATTGTACACTTTAGACCAATTAAATCCATATAAAGGCTCATCTAGTGTGGTATAGGCCATATATTCCTCATACCTATGATATATACTGATGTTAAGTTGAACGGGTTTTGATAATCACTGCAATAGGCATGGCATGGAGGAATATAATTCACACGGCCCTGGGTCACACAAACTATACATGCACGCCACATTGTGTCTATTATGACAACTCACAACTTCATCCAGGTATAGCTGATAATTGTAGTCTAGTCTGATATCTAGGGGGGCGTTCACAAATAACGGGACCGGCTATAAGGGGTGAGGGGGGATTTGATTGCAGTGACATCACCTGACCCAAGCCATTCATTTGTTATAGGTCAATTCTGTTCGAAATAGTGACAAGGGATTTGGTCACCTTAAAAAATGTCCAAAAATAGGTGACATCATTTTTGTGAACGTTCCCCAGGTGGATATCCGTCTATACTGCATGTTAACGATGACGACTTCCTCCCCTGTGTTTTCTGGCTCTATCTCCTCCATCTCTCCTACACTGGTGCGCTGTGCCCCTTGGCAGGCCCCCTGCCCTGACCCTCTCATTAGGCTTATTAGTGTAGCCAGCCAGGTGTGGCACCCTCACCTGCCAACACCCCCCCCCCCGGTGTGACACATTATGTGAAACGCCCTCCAAGGCCACACAGCATCAAATACTGACAGGACAGACTATATACTATTAGGCTCGTATGTGATGGTTCTAAGACTTCTGTGTCACTGTCAGGACTGCTGTCAGTGCGACTGTCACGGTCACAACTGCTGTCAATGCGACTATCACTGTCACAACTGCTGTCAGTGGTACTGTCACTGTCACAACTACTGTCAGTGGGAGTATCACTGTCACCACTGCTGCCGTTGTGACTGTCACAGTCATATTTGATGCATGTATGACTGTCAGTGTCAACAATGCCACCCCTAATATCAGTGGGACTGCCACTGTCACAACTGCTATCAGTAGGCCTGTCACTGTCAACTCACTGTCAGTGGAATTTCCTACTCAACTGCTGCAAATGCCAATGCCTGGACTGTAGTGTATGATAGTCAAGCAGCAATTGCCAGATATCATGTAATGTATCTTGACACTACTAGTGTGAAGAGTAGATTAATATCTTAATGTGTACATGCAGCTTTTGGTTTTAGATGTAAGACTGGGATAAATGTCAAGTATCGTGACTCCTACCAAGGCTATAGAGTCAAGCTCCTTGAGCTTATAATATTGATGAAAGCAAATAATCCACTTTTTAACTAGTATTTTCCCATGGTGATACATGCACAGTGTACATGTAGGCCGACACTTGTTTAGCCATTTTGTATTGGATTTGGGTAAACATGCACCACATAATAGAATAACTCGCCATGGTATGCGGGTTGTTTACATAAATCATAATACATTGTGTCCATTTCAAAATATGGAATTTCTATTGCCAAAGATGTGGCTGATAACCTAGATAGAGTACCATTACAAGTCAGACCTATCGATCTACATCCATAAATGTTACAGTTTCCGAAAAAGATAATGTAAACAATGATCACCAGTATCAACTTTAATAGAGAACGTCTGATTTAGAGATTGTAAGTTTATCAATAGCTAATGCTGGTGACACAAATACATGTCCTGGTAAGTGCAATATGTTTGCAATATGAGTTGGTGAATGGTCCACCATCCATCTACTTCATTGCAAGTGCGCTTATCAGCAATGGCTGTTTTCAGCTGAAAGGATAATAATTTAATGGCGCATATCTATTTTGTTGTTAGACCTACTTGAAATAAAGTTCTCGAGTCCCTCAAATTCTCTGAGCTGATTACCTCTCTGTTCGGGTATGGCCATCTTTAGACACCGGTTGCATATGTATTTTACTTCATAACTGGGTGTGAGTCCAGACCTAGAATGTGTTCACTTAGGAGAGTGGTGCCTCTGGTACAGATTTTAGGCCCTCGGAGAGGGACTCCACTGTCGACCTCTTTCTCAGAATTGTCTGTGACCTCCCCTACAATACATGGCCGAGGCTTTGGTATTGGAGGTCTTTATCCAGTTCTGGCGATATTTGATTATCGCCGACATGACAGACATTCAAGATGACCCGGAACCGGAACCAGGACAAGCACTGTCCCCATATCCCACAATGCAATGTCATTTAGACACACCGATTTGCTGACCACACCGAATCTTTCAGTCAAACATAAAAAATCTGTTGCCTTTCTTTTGAAAATGAAACTTGCGTCCCATTTCACCAAAATGCCGTCTGTCATGGCTGGGTAGCGTCACATAGAAATGTTTGATATCCCGGATGTGGAACCAGACGACATTTGGAAGGAAATGTCAGGGGTTCATGCTGCGCATGCGCTGCTGACGTGATGGGTGGATGCGCGCGCATTGTGGGTTGTCGGGTTCTTGTCACGAAAAGCACACAGTGACAGTCCCTCTGTTCAGCCATAGCCTACATGATGAACTCCGGGTGGAACCGTGAGTCGATGATTGAACAGGTCCCCTACCAAGCCTGTCCGTCACTTCACGATGCCTGTCCCTCTGCTGCCCCCCTATTGTCCTTATGCTTAAACACTCTTAAAGGTTCCCCTTTATCCTTTCTACCCTTTTTCCCTCCCTCCCTCACTCACTATCTCCCTCCCTCAATAGTGGCGGATCCAAGATTTGCAAAATGAGGGGACAGCCCTAGAGTTGTGGCTGCACCACATATTTTTGGGCATTTCCTTCTGAATTAGGGTAGGCCTGTAATAGACAAATAAACGCCCTAGTTCCCCTTTCTGCTCCCCGTCCAAGCCTCCCTTATTTTCAATGGTCTACGAAGCGATGACATTGAACCCCAACGCTTTTCTCTACCGGGCCATTCCTTTTTATAATAATGGAGTTCAATCACGTCATTATAAAAAGGGAACGTGTTAGGTAACAGGGGTCGGGTGGTTGTCATGTAGTCTACCCCCCGCCTCTGGGAGAACAAACATTAGTAGATGAGGGTTAACACGTAAAGAAGCCATCACCCCCCCCCCCCCTCCTCATGTACCCTTCACCCTGCCACACACCCCGTCACCGAGGTCACCTACAGTACATGCAGTCCCTCCTGACAATAAGTTAGGTGATGACAAAACAGGCAACGATGTCAGATGTACTCAGATGCCAGGGTGAGGGTACATACCTTGTAAGGACCAATTTGCCTCAAAGAGTGACATGAGAGCGGGGATATCAAATTCCTTTCCAGAATATAGGTGGCCTATGGTATTTGTGAATATTCCCCTAAATACCCCCCCCCCCCTCCACTACCCCAAATCCATGCACTGACGGTTTCTCAGTGACATAATTTGTGAACGTTCCCCAGCCGATGAATCTCTGTTGTCTATGCAGTAGACTGTGAGCACACTTTAGCCCCCCCCCCCTCCTCACCCCTCACCACTCTGTCCACATCCGCGTGTGTCAACTTTAACGTGAATTGTAATTGAATTTAAGCCGACACGTGAGGTGTTTAAAATGACTGGTTCCAGCTTTGTTTGGCTTTCTCTTTGTCATTTTCCCTTCTCTTTGCTATTGTTAGCAATCTGTTGGATGTTATTAGTTCTTGTGCCAGGACTCCAAGGGCTATTTTCTAACTGGAAATTAATTTTATATAGAATGTAGTCCCTGCACCATCGCTGTAATTGACTGTTCCTCAACATCATTTACCCTTTAAGGACCGCATATCGTTTTAATGCAATATGCTGTGTCGTCATGATGCATGCCGACCCTTCGACTGTTCGCTGTTACACATGTATGTATGTATACACCATGCAGCCCTGGTGAGTCTTCTCGCCGGGGCTGCATTCATACATCGTGGCGACAAATGGAATATATTATATAGCTGCATATCGCACATTAAGCGATGAAGCTGGCCAACTTGTACCAACTTGTCAGAACTGTGTCCAGGAGAGGAGCACGACGTGAGTAAGGACTAACGGTGTACCTGTGTGTACCTCCCCCTGTACACAGAGACAGGACGATCTGTGTACATACAGGGATACAGGCAGTGGTATGGGGGGGGGGGGGGGGGGGGGGGGGGGGGTCCTCCTGGTGCGGCGTCAGGCCTGTAGCCACCACTTGGGATGTGAAGCAGCGCGGTGCCAGTCTGTCTAGGACCCTCAGCCGCCAGGAGGACCTTCCCAGGGTGCAGCACACTCAGGTCCTGCCCACAGTTGTACCAGCGGCGACCATATTCCTACATTATTCTTTAAATGTAGTAGATGTAGATGTAGTTCAGTTTCCACCATTTTGATCCTCCAGCTCCAACATACTATCGCCCCTATACTCCTCAGTATAGAGATTACAGGATCAACGCCGACCGGTACATCCTGGTGCCTGAATGCTGGTGTGGTGCAAACCTCTTGACATGAGGCCCGGCATGAGGCTACCAGGAGTCGTCTACTCTACCCCCCCCCCCCCCGCGCCAAGGAAGAAGGGCACAAGAATAATTATAAGTGAGACAGACGAAGGGGAAGAATGAAGGGATAAACAGAGATATACACACCCACAACGACAGGCATGTAACAAGAGAGTTTGAAGAGAAACAGAGAGGAGTACAATATTGAGCAGTAGGTTATAAATATACCGTACTCATTACACACATTTAAGTTCCTTAACTTCATTCAAGTTCAACACAACTACCGGTATGTCCCAAGCCCAGTTCATCCCGACCGCAGTATGAGTAGGGTGACTGCAGAGGGGTTTTCGGCGACCTGACGACCTGGGCTGTTTTCCAGGCGACCTGGCGCCCTGGTACAATAATTTAAGCGACCTGGCGACTCTTGAAAAATAATTCTATAACAAAAATGGTTTAAAAAAGCGACTTTGCGAACTGGTGCCCTTAATTTCGGCGACTTTCCGACCTGAGGCGGGGGGAACCCTCTGCACCCCCAGTAGGCTACCTCCCCAGATCCCCACCACACACACACCCACCCATGTCCGTGTTGAAGTGGATGATCATGTCGTAAACATGGCCGAACGCTGACCTGCCCTTTGATCCTCCAGCGTCCCTCCAGACGCCGCGTCGCCATGGCAACCACCAGTGCCACAACGTCTGGCGGCGGCGCCGCGTACTACTTACGCCGCCGGAAGTCGAGTGGGCACTTGTCGCCAGGCGGCAGCACCAGGAACACTTCAAAGATGGCGGATCAAAAAGTGGCGGGAAAACCGGGAAAATGTCGTCTGTTTACAAGCATCACGCTGATAACTTGCGGATCCGCACTCTCAGAGCAGATATAGGGTGTCTTATGGTCCTGTTTGTGTCAGAGAACCTGATATGTGCCTGAGGAGTGATATATTTCGGCGCATGCGCACGACGTCTGTCTTGTCTGCCCTCAGCTAGGAGCCCTTCTTCTTGGTAGAGATAAAGACAGATTAGCTAAACAAACCCCGGCCTGACCTGCCCCCTTGGCCCTCACTCGCATCTCTCGTCATCTCAGGATCATTCCGCAATGGGAACCCACATAAACAACGTGCCGCCCTCTCAGCCAATCACAGCTCGTTATCACCAACACTGCCGAGCAGCCCCGAGCAGGTCCGCAGACACGGCGCCGAAGCGGCCTGATTGGCCGACAGGCGGCTGGGATGGCTCTCAGTAAAGTGACTGTTGTGATACGGTCGTGTTTTGTGTCTCATTTAGTGGAGGGGGAAATGGGGTTTTTGTGTTTGGTCTCCAAGCCCAGTTGATGTTCCGTTTCTCCAAGCAGATTAGAGGTCGTCTCTGATATCAGTTTTACAGAGCAATTTATCTCACAGCTCACGACAAAAAAAGGCTCCTACCATGAGCAGCTATATGGGTCCTCACATGTTATTTGTACTAGATGTATAGGAGCTACACCATGAACAGCCTTCATGTCCAAAATGACCCTCATCACTGCTCATTACAGGGTAAACTATTTCAATATTTCTTGGAGACATAATACCGGAACGGCTATACTCTGAAGGAGAGTCCTAAATTGCTAGACTCTGAGATAGAAGTCCAGCATTGATATAGGCATAATACAGTCTGGAAAGACCGAACTCTCACAAAGCTATTTCATCATTACTTCAGCATTTTCTAAGTGTGACCCTACTACTAAGGCATAGGTAATCAAGGTGGAGGGGGGGGGGGTAGGTTACACTTTTCATCAGCTAACTTGCCTGCATTTACAGCTCATTAGACCTCGTTTAAATCATTCATATAGCTGCAGTTACACTCATACATAATTTAACATGCAGGTATTGTTATGGGTAGATCCTAAGTGATAAAACCAGCACCCCTTCTACACACCCTCCCCCTCCCCCCGGCCTCCCCACACCCACACACGGTTTCAGTCCACCTGGCGTCCGACGCGTGTGGCAAGCCGTCACGCGCATGCGTCATGGTCACGTGACAGACCTCACATCCGGTCTGACATGACATCGACTGGCGCCATCTAGCGGTTGTGGTGGCGCCATTTGGGGGGCGCCATCATTACATTAATTAATACCTCCCACCACTATTCTGCCTTCCACAACTCTGCCATACCCTGCTCTAAGTCGCTACCCTGCTAATCCTGTTCTGTCCACATCCTCTGTCCTCTATCCACACCCTGATCCTGTCCTACCTTAATGCTATGACATGGTCAGTCCTTAAACCTGCCTTCTCTACTTCGACATCTGCTATATCATGTTCATATCTGGCACAAAATGTACTCATAATCATATTCAGAGGAAACAGAGGGATACAATTATATCCTTCATTATATTTTGCTGGAAGCTTGCAGCCACTGTTTGTGTATATATGCGTGTTTTTTTTCAATCAGAATTAAAAGTGAGAGACGTTTAATATCGGTGTCATTTAGAACTTGTGTAATTAAGGAGATAATAGTGCGTTTGGATTGACATGTACAGTTCATCCTCTTTCATGTTGTCACCTGCTATGTATACTGCTATGGCTGGTGTACTTTTCCTTTACCACTCTACACACATGTGTATAAAAACATGTTAATAGCCCCAGTTTACAGCTCTATAAATCAGACGCTAAAAAAGTCACTTCACTTTGGCAGTTGCTTTTTGGCCTGGTATTCTGGTACCGGAAGTAGTCTCTTCAGACAGGTGTCTCAGTGGATGGTCGGCCCTGGAACTGCCTGAGGACAGTCTAAAGCGTTTACAAAACTGTATGTGGATGACCCTGGGGTGTGGACATTTCTGAGAATACCCTGGAGGAGACTTCATGATGAATTAGTTTTGTATTGTTTTACCCTTTACGCACTAAATGTTGTATACTTTAGTAGCCTTACTGTGGTAGATAATTATAGTCAGGCAGTAGAGAATGAGTACCCACACTATAATCAAAATGTATAACGTAGTACAGTAGCCTAATAGGGTCTCATACCTTGGTAAAACAGGTGTGGTGTGGGAGTTTGTAGGTAAATCGCGACAGATCATCACGAATCCTTTTATTGTTATAATATAGTACATAGCAGAACACATTAAAACAGTATACGTTTGCTCCCCCACCCCCTCCGACACACAAACATACACCCATCGACAAAAAAAAGTACAAGAAAAGAAAAGAGAGGCTAGTGTAGACCTCATAAAATCAGGAGAAAAAAACGCAGACCACCCGAAGGACAAATACTCCTCGCGCCCATTAAACTTCTTCTTATTTATTCATACCAGCTCTCACCATATTTGTGAGCTGAATTAAGAGCCCTGCACCAACCATGACCAAAATCTCAGGTTTCATTCATTAGCAAAGCCCATGACATATAATCCCTTACTTGTGCCATTTCAATATTATACCGCTCATAATCAGCCATAGCATGTCCCATTATAGGACCAGGGTGTGGGGTGGGTGAATAAAAAGCTGAGGTTGAGTAGCATAATAGGTGGGCAGGAGAGTGATGGGGCAAGTTCTGTACAAGTCAGGACCCCCAGTGGAGTCAGGATACGGGCTGAATAGAGGTGTGTTGAATCGGCCTGTCATTCACAGGGTACCTTACAAGGGTGGGTATTTGTTAACCCTTTAACGGCCGTCTATTGCTTTAATGTCAGATGCCCTTTTGTTGTTATGATGCATGGATGCAGCCTGGGGAAGTCGCAAGGATCCAGGGTGGTTGTATTCATACACCACACTGACCCTTCGGGAGCGTATCAACCGCATGGTAGGCATGATGCATGAATGCAGCACTGGTGAGTTACTCGCCTGGGTGGCATTCATGCATCATGACGACACAAAGGGCACCACCCATTATAGCATTATCCTGGCCGTAAAGGGTTAGTAAGCAGTATTGGGGCGCACTCAAGTCGACGAGACCCGCTTAGGTCCTTACAACGTGTACACAGAGCACAGAGCAAATATAGACATTTGCATTAGAGCCCCCATAACAATAATACGGCCACCGACCCGCAGCCCCCCCTATCCTATCGGGGGTCATACAGTGGCTTCTGGGTACAGTATAGGGGACTAGCAGGATACCTTCAGCGATAATGGCGGACTGGCCGGTGAGGATATAGGGCAGGATATTATGTTGTCGACAGGGACGTTGTTCAAATCTAAAAAAAAAAATGCAATGTTACCATTTGTATGCACTAGACTATGCTACATGTAGAAGTATATTGAAGATATTTGATAATGGTGTCCGGCATGACGGTCACGCCAGCCCCCTATATGATTCTGTATGGTGTAGCAGGGCTTTGGCAGCAGCAGCAGCAGCTCTTTAACCCTTTAAGGGCAGCATGTTGTTTTAATGTGTTATGTCCTTTGTCACCATGATACATGAATGCAACCCTGGCGAGTCTACTTGCCACTCACCAGGGCTGCATTCATGCATCATGCCAATCCCCCGTAGAGTCGGTATGATGCGTGGAAGCAGCCCTGGCGAATTGCTATGCATGCAGAGCTACATTCAGGTGTCATGACGATAAAGGGCGACATTTAAGCAGCATGTGGCCCTTAAAGGGTTAGGATCCCCTCCATGCCCAGTAGCAGTACATAGAGTATGTTTGTCCTCATGTCAGCCGCGTCTGGCAAGTCCTTAACCCTTTAAGGTTATGGGCAGCATAACGTTTTAATGCAATATCATGACTATGCCCTTTTGACGCCATATATTCATGAATGCAGCACCGATAGGTTACTCGCCAGTGCTTCATTCATACATCATGTCAACCCCCGGGGTTGATTCAGTCTCGAAGGGTCGTCATGATACATCAACACAACACTGACAAGGATTTAGTTGTTCATGAATGCATCATGACATCATGATGACAAATTCGCATGAAGCCTTGAGGCATCATGCTGTCTCCAAAGAGTTAACGCCCATATAGCTGTTTGTATAGACCAGGCTAAGCCGGTAATCGCCGATCCGCCCCCAGCCAAGAGGCTTACCTCGGTACAAGGGAGTTACATGACTCAAGGGCCACTGACTCCCAACTACTGTGGTACAATGTGCTATAGACTGGATCACATCTAGTGGGAGGGGCTAGGTTATAGGGCTATAATAAACATGCTACAATGCCTATACAACTAATAGAATGGATCAAAGACAAGGCCATGGTACAGAATTGAATTAAATGTGTGTGCCTGAATTAACATGTTGTTAAGTAAGTTGACCACAGTCTTCACATTGTATCAAATACAGTATTCCTTACTTCCTTTAATGTTCTAACTTTTTGTGAGGTGGTTATCATTTTGTCAAGCCGTACCCAAAGTTATAATCCATTCAAAAGTATTGCAGAGCAAGAATTTCGAATAATGTCTTGTAGGGTATCCAACACATAACCTCTACTACAATTTAATATCTATGTTTTACACCTTTGTCCTAATCCCTTTGTCTAGTATCACCGATGTTCATTTATGACCTACACACATACTGATATCTAATCACATTTACTTTACAACTATAACACAGAGACATATTTGACATTTATTTATATGTCTGTGCCCCTGTGGGGTGGTTTTACCTCTGTCTGTGTCAGTGTGACGATAATTACAGGTCCTAATGTCTACGTTAGAGCGTGATGCCCTGAGGTGGACTCCCTACAAGGCTTGCAACCAGACTGTATCCCAGCCCCATATACAACCATTTTCAATGCTCTTGTCGTGACTAACATGACTTAAATGTGCCATACCCGAGGGCATCATATGAAGTTAACAGATTTATAGCAATAACTCAGTGCTACCTATAGGGCTGCAGCATTCATGTATCATGCTGTCAAAAGGGCATGATGCACTGAAGCACTATACTGCTGCCCTTAAAGGGTTAATATTTGTTAAAGTAGGCCATGTGTATCAGGATCAGGGATCAGCCGTCATGGTTAGCTGATCGCTTATACAGTATGTGTGTTTCAGGTATAAACCTCACCCTACCGAGCATTGGACAAGGCTAACCCTCATTCCCCTCCAATCTATGATCTTTATATTTAATTTTGAAGCGATGAAAGATAATTCATCAGGGAGAACTCTTGAGTAATTTATATGTGGAATATTAATCTGGCCTAAATTGGCTGCCTATGTATTATACCTGAAACCATTTCTTGCCTAAACGTTTCAAGGCTACATAGTCAAAGGTAAAGTTGAGAAGTAGGAGTAATCAAAGGGAGGGGAGGGGGTACAACAATTACCCCTTCCACCCCACCCCCCTTTTTCATCACATTAACCACGCGCGGCAATGAGAGAAGTCAACTGCCCAGGGCATGGTGTGTTAACATGCCAAACTGGGGTAATGAGAGCAGGGGGGAGGTGTTACCCTTAACTCATATCTTATTTACAATGTATTTCATTTGCCCCATCTTAATTTGCCTTATTAATGTTTGTATACACTTGGATGAGGAACAGTTTATTAAGCTGATCTATGATTTCCAAATGACAAACTATGGAGTTGTATGAAAAATTATGTGATATTTGTTATAGTATATGTAATAGTATACCATATACTATTTGTATTTGATGCATTTGTACAGTCACACCTGCTCATGCATACATTTGTAATGGTATGTAATTTAGGCTATTAAATGGTTATCGCCATGTGCATATCATACCTTCCCGCCACAATATAGCAACAGCAGGAGGGGTGTCATTACATGATACAGCTTTGATAAGAAATACAATTATCTTTCCCAGGTAAAGCATCACAGGTAAAACATCATCAAAAGATTTGGCATTGGCAGTCGTCCATAATGGATGCTATATTATATCTGGGAACCCTGCGACTTAGAAGACGACTCTCCCAAGCCTGGAGCATTATTGGCATTCTCTTACAATTATGTATATATAATGATATTAGATCATGCTACAGACATTTTCGTAAGCCAGCCATTTAGAGGGATCTTAATTTCCACCCCGCCCCCCCCCCCCCCCATTCACATAGGGCCTGGATATGTTTAGCCCCCCCCCCCATGCAAGAAATCATTCGTCAAACAAGACAAATAAAATAATGATTATTTATACACCGCACCACCCTATGAGCGCCACTTGGTATTAGGAGTGTATCAGGTGTGTGGAGGGTACAGGCATTAAGGTGTATACCTGTGTGTGTAGGTGTAGGATGAGGAGTGTATCAGGTGTGTGGAGGGTACAGGCATTAAGGTGTATACCTGTGTGGTATAGGTGTAGGATGAGGAGTGTATCGGGTGTGTGGAGGGTACAGGCATTAAGGTGTATACCTGTGTAGTATAGGTGTAGGATGAGGAGTGTATCAGGTGTGTGGAGGGTACAGGCATTAAGGTGTATACCTGTGTAGTATAGGTGTAGGATGAGGAGTGTATCAGGTGTGTGGAGGGTACAGGCATTAAGGTGTATACCTGTGTAGTATAGGTGTAGGATGAGGAGTGTATCAGGTGTGTGGAGGGTACAGGCATAAAGGTGTATACCTGTGTAGTAATTACAAGTAAAGGTAAAGGAGGCCAGTGTCACGGTGTAACATCTTATAACGGGACACCTCCTCCATCACCACACCGTCCTAATTAGGTCACCGCCACGCCTAGCTTACTAAACCTTTGAGTACTACATAGCGCTTTAATGCATCATGTCCTCCCTTTATCGTCATGAATGCTCCCACTCACCAGGGCTACATTTATGCCTCATGCTGGCCGTATTACAGTTACCATTCTTCCCACTGAATAATGATATTACTGATGTTTAGACAAAATATTAAATATGTTTCTCTATTTTCTGTTTTCAGGTGAGTTAAACAGTTTGCAGTAACTGACAATGTCATGATAACCTACAGTGGTAAGGTAATGTATAAGATATGTTCATATAATTATATTCAAGCATCATACCAATCCTACAGGGCTGATAAACTCCCGACGGATCGGCATAATCCATCAATGCATAGACTCTCCAGGGCTGCATTCATACCGGGTACCTCATGACTCCAAAGGGCATACTACATTCTATGTACATGTAGATTATAAAACGTTATTTCCACAAAAGAAAAAAAACCATTCCCACATAATACACCCTGATATATATACGCTATATTAACCCACACCAAGTGGAGAATGGCATGCCAGGATCTATAATTATAACAGATTATTGTTATTATGGTAGATGACTGCAAAGTGCAATATATATCTGATCGTGGCCCTCTATCTGACATGTTGTGTAGGCCCTGAACATATAGATATACAAGTCGTTGTAAGCACTCCTATATCATTCAGTGAGTGTACATGGAAAACGCACCAGGGAGGCGAGCATGGGACGTGATCCTATGGAGCCCAGACTACAGCCAACGGCCCCAAATTGAATTACACTGGAACATGTCTGCTTGGCAAACAGCATAGGGGGTGCTGGGCAACATGGACGGTATTTGAGGCATGGAAGTGGGTAGCAGAATAGCAAGGTAGAAATTCAGACCAGTGAATTTTCTAATTACCCCCCCCCCCCTCACCTCCATTTTCAAAAGCCTGAATGAAGGAAATGGGTGTTGACATACGCAATCTTCTCGTGTAGAGAAAATGAACCTGTGTGAGATACACATAGATCTGAAGAGGAGATGAAGATGTTTTAACTAACAAGGGTAGAAACTAGAAAGAGACCGGGTATGTTTGACCTCCAACCCCAAAAAACATGTGAACCCTTTAAGGGCCGGACATGTATCAGGTCATGTTCATTTGTCGTCCTGATGCACCAATGCAGTGCTGGAGAGTAACTCACAGGGACTGCATTGGTGCATCATGCCAACCTTTAAGTATAACGAGTGTGTCAATCCCACTGGCACCAGCATGATGCATGAAGCCAACACTGGCGAATTACTCGCTAGTGCTGCATCCAAGTAACACACCGAGAGTAGAGCAGAATGCCGTCCTTAAAGGGTTAACAACTGAGTTATACTCTATGTTGTGGCAACAGACTTTGATGAAAAGGACGAAGGCAGTCAACAGACGGCGGGGCCGGGGAGGGGGAGGAGGTTATGGGGAGGGTTACCGACTCAGGGTTTCTGTTAGTTGTTGTGAGACTGAAGTTGGTTTAACCTTGAACTCAAAAGAAACAAACATTTTAACAACTGAGTTATACCCCTTCTTGTGGCAACAGGCACTGCTAACCCTTTAAGGGCTGCATAGTGCGTTAATGCACTCTGTCGTCACAATGCATGGATTCAGCTGAGCCTTGACGAGCTACTCCACAGGCCCGCATCCATACATCATGCTGACCCTTCAGCCAGTTTGTGTTATCAACCGCTGCATGGTGCTTGAATGCAGCGTTGGCGAGTTACTCGCCAGGGCTGCATTCACACATCAAGACGGCCAAGGGCATAGCACATAGCACCAAGCACCTTAAAGGGCTATACAGAAGTTTGCGGCAGGGGTGAGGTAGGGTAGGGGGTTATGAAGAGAGACGCTGTAAGTTGTTTTGACCTGCGCCTTGAGTGGTGGAGATTTACCATATAGTTGGTGTTGACAAGCTTCCCCTGCTGGCCGGTAGGGCGCGCCCCGAGCCGGAACCTGGCCCGTCTCCTGGCGGCAGAGCCTCCATCCGTCCCCGGGCTTTGTTTGGGGCTGGAGGAGCGCCGATTGTCACCTTCACTCAGACGTGAGCTGCTCAACACTCCCCAGGCCGCCCCAGGTATGTGCCGCACTGAGCTGCTCCCCTACACCCTGTCTCTACGCTAGGTGCTGCACTGAGATCTGTGTGCTGTAAGGGGTCTACACCAGCAACATGGATATATACTGATAGTATTTCCTTTGTAAACATATATGGCTATTCTGTGTCATGAATAATCAGTGTAATGGTATCAGTGTTTGATACTAATGGATACGAGTCTTGGTGTTTGTCCACTCCCCTCATGGCCCTCCTATCATCTTCTTGCACAATTCCCCTTCTAGGAGTTTCCCCTGGTCCTTCTGGCTATTCCTCTCTCTCTCTATTGCTGTAATTCTGGGCCATCTCAATCCCACGTCTCTCCTCGCAACTTCCTCCATATCCATATATTATGTTCCATATTTATATAGCCACGATACTAAATACATATCCGCCATTGTATCCTTGGAAGGGGTGTAGTGAGCTGCTCGTGGTCACGTGACTGTGTCTGAGTGACTCCCTCAGTTAGCGCCGGTCCGACTCAGGGCCCCCACCCCTGCACCCCTCCACCCTCTCAGGGCTACTTCCCAAGCATTCTGCTGCCACCCGAATTGAGACATGAAATAAATCACAAAAACAGAGACCACCGGGGGATGAAAAGGACATAGACTTGGGGCCTCCTTGAAATAACAACACAAGAAAAACACTTAGGAAAACATTCAATGTGGAGAGGGGAGAGATGGTAGGGAGAGCAGAGGATGAAAGCTGGTGAAATGCAAACTAACTGAAAAAGTGGCTGGCGAGAAACAAAATAAATCATGATAAAGGGGAAGGGTGGAGTGAGGTGCGAGGGATAATTAAATGTAAAATGCATGAGAAGTAACAGACCTTGCAATTTAGAAAACAGAAAGAGAAGAAAGTGGAAGCAAGAAGAGGGAAATTTAAAAAGAAAAGGCAAGAATGCTGGCGAGGGCTTGTCTGGCATTATCATTCCCGGCCAATAGAAAGTTTAGTTGAGTTGACTTTTTCTGCCCATGCTGGGATGGTTTCTGCCCCCTCCTCTCCCATGCCGCATATCTCCTAAGTGGAAACTGACAGCTCTAGAATCCCATCCCTGAGCACGGCAGGTCGGCAGGGGCAGAAAAAAAGGGCTAAGATGTAGAATACGGCTGATCAGATAAGTCAGCCCACTAGGGGGCAGCACCACCCGACCCGCCCTCTGCCGGCCCACTGCGTCATTTCACGGCGAAAGTAGACTCAGCCGCAACCCGTGCTCACGCCGTCTGCCCCCATAAAGCGCCCTCTTTAATCTCAACCCCCGCCAGGGCCCGCCACCCACTTCCGTTTTTTACGTTTTACCTACACTCTCCCACTGACCTCCCGTTCCCATTAACCCTTTATTGAGTACGGCATGTTGTTAATGTTATAGCAATTGTCGTCATGATGCAATGTTGTCATGACTGCACAGCTGGCGAGTTACTCACCAGGACTGCAGGGCTGCATTCATGCATCATGATGCTAAAGGGCATATCACATTAAAACATTAATGTCGCCCTTAAAGGGTTAACTAGTTACCCATTCTCTGCTTGGAGAGTGTGGGTTTGGGGTTGGAGCGTGGGAGGTCAGATGCATGTCGGGAAGATGGCGGCTGATATACTTCCGTTCTGATGGGAGTGGACGTAAGACCCCAGGTGTTTACCTTAGCAACGTGTGTCGGCCATGTTGTTTACCTTAGTAACGGGGACGTAGGGGTGGGCCTGGGCGTCTTGGTGACCTCTTTACGTCACATGACATTAGTGTGACGGCTCTATAGTACGTCACGCGTCACGCAGGAGTTACATGTGGGTCATGCAGGCTGGAGGTTAGACCACCACCAGACTAACTTACTTCTGATACTGTCTATGTTTGAGCACATACACTGGGATGTAGGCCTCTGCTAGATTCAAGTGAGATTTGATTTTGTTTGACCTTTTCCCACTGGGCAGAAGTCCTGCGTAAAATTAGTTGACATGGAAGGAAAATGTGAGGGTGTATTATTGCACAAACAAGCTATAGCAGTGATAAGGTAAACATATGGCCTACGCCCAAATACAATTTTCAAAAACATGCCCCAGTGTTGAAAGTGTCCGTTCATCTCTGGGTTATCAGATAGGGCGGTGTGGACGTGGGTCAGCACATGGTTGGCGCCATATGTATGATAAGCCCTGGAGGGATCCTGTAGATCTGTTGACCTTGCTGTGATCCTTAACCCTTTACAGACAGCATAGTACTAGTATGTTAATTAATTAAATGCGATATGGCTTTTTGATGCATGATTGTATCAGCATCAGCTAACCTGTCTGTACTGCATTCATGCATCATGCTGATCATACAGGATTGATACATATCTGAAGGGTCTGACATGATGTACCAATTGCTTAGTGACGTTATGCCAGCATTAAAGGAATAATGTGTGAGGTCAAATTGGGACACACTCCACGACCTGGTGAGAAGTGGGGATACATTGTGTATATGTGTGTACAGTGAGTACTATCTAGGGTTCTTTATGGATCACATGTACCCAGGCGCCGTGTAGATGATAAGTGGGAAATTATCACCACCTTGATGTTTGACTCTGAACCCCCTGAATCGTTTTATTACATACTATCATTTTGGTGTTATTGGATACGGACTGTGTCCCTAGGTTCTCCTGTAGAAAAGACAGTGGACCTGTAATTGAGGACATAATCAGAATATGGAAACAAAAGTTGAATATATGTTCATTTCAATATAACGACATGGAACTGCCATAGTTCCAGTTTACGTCAATATATCTTTTCTCTGGCTCCCTATATTGGATGAACAAAAACAAGAAATCTTTAATATGAATAACCTTCATTAAAACATGTATAAACCCTGACCACAGTTATCAGGATTCTCAGCTTAGTCGCGGATTAAAGGGGAGGGGCGCTTTTTATTTGAAATTTACACTAGTTTAATATACAATTTGGCCCTAAAAGTTGACATAAACATCTCCTCCCCCATTGCCCCCCCCCCCCCACCTCCCTGTCTTGAAAATCATGGATCCGCTCCTGCTACCTTCAGTATTTAGTTTTTTTTAGAGTATCGTGCCCTTGGTGGTCAGTGATCGGTGATGTGTCCATTGTTAGTGGTGATTTGGGAGGTGGGGGGCAGGGGGCTAAGGGCCAGAGTTGGGGGGGGGGGGGTTCTGTACATTGACTTGTGAATCAGTGTGGCCGTTAAGACTGGCTACACTGGCGCCGTCTGTCTCCTTATCTGCCAGCTTTGATCCCGCCCGGCGCCGACCTAATCCCACACCCACCTGTACACCCCCCCCCCCCCCCCACACACACACCTCCTACTGCCCCCACCTGGACGTCCACAGGTAAAGGGAACGTTCACGAATCACGTCACCAGTCGGGGGGGGGGGGTGACGGGGTCTTTGGATTCAGTGACGAAACATGACGGTGCATTTACACTTGCACAAAGTAGTGACGAGACTGGGAATAGTCTTGAAAAATGTCCCAAAATATGTGACGTCATTTGTGAACGTTCCCTACACAGGTAGGCATAGGGTGGTGCTACATGGGGTGGGGAAACCGGGGTGGGGTAGCAGGGGGAGATAGAGGCGGGAGTAAGGGGGCCGCTAATGTACTAATGTACCACAGTCTTTTTGTTCAGGCCTCCTCAGTGCTAGAGTCTTTGTATTGTATGGAGGTGGGGGCCTTTGTCATAGTGGTATAATGGTTCTCTGTGGTGTCTGGTGTAGGCTTTAGGCCTATAGGTTTGTGGGCATATCCTAATATGCTGGTGCCCTGTGCCTCATCATGCAGTGCGAACAGGTACCTGCATGAACCATTTACTTCCTTATCAATAACCATCTGAACTTCACATACCACTAACCAATAAGGCTTCGTGTCCCCCACCCACCCCATTGGTCAGGGGAACAGCTGTCCGTTTGTATCAAAACTATAACAGAGAATGGACTTATTTTTCTAATATGCATGGCTTTGATCGCCTCCACTGCCTTGATAATACCAGTAGACCATTAAAACGCATACACAACAGTTCTACATTGACAATGCTACCTTCAGAATGGATCCACAATGGGAATGTGCAACTTCAAAGTTTGAGAAATGATCTACATTGTAGAAAATGCTGATCTCCCTCAGAAGTTAAATGTAGGACCTTAATCATGGAGAGATCTCCTACGACGTCCTAATGCACTGAGCTCCCCACCTCCCCCTCCCGAGCCCTACCTTCCCATTAAGGCCTTCTACGTCTGTGACGTTGACGTATATCCTGTCTGGTTGAGGCCGGCTTCCTTTGTTAACTCTACTTAACCCTTTAATGCCGGCATGATTCTGCATGTTCATTTTCTGTCATGATGCACCAATGCAGCACCGCATGACGAGGTCACACCGAGCTCTCGGGAGTACATCACCCCCATGAATGCAGAAATGGCGAATTACTCGCCAGGCATTCCTCCATGTATGATCGTGAAAAATGAGGCATAATGTAATAAACCACTATGCTGCCCATAAAGGGTTAGCAGACTTAATCTCTGAATCAGGTAGCCTCAATATAGTCTTATGGCGGCCGTTTAGCTTCTTTGTTATACCTCTGACGCCGACTGCATTAACTGATCCAGACCTGATAAGTTTAAGCACCAGGATTTTAAAGTGATCGACTCTTAATGATAAATCACACTGAGAATAGTTTCTATAGGGGTAGAGATAACATCAAAGCTAAAGTAGACTGTGGATTCTAAGAGGATATGTGTTGAATTCGAATCATGATGAAGGCATTGAAGGGCTAGGTTTGATACTGACAAAGAATGCATGGTTTAACCATACGTCATTTAATAAGTTCTCGTGTGAAACAGTGTGGAATAATATTTATGTGTGGCAAGGATTACATGGGCATCATGTTATAGTAATGCACACTGGATACAGAAATACATACCAAACTGGGATTATAAAACTAAGCCTCGTTTCATGTGATGAAACTTTGGCTAATTCCCGTGGTGTACAAATGTACACACTGGTACAAATACTACCAGTATACACATCTTTAATACTTTAATAAGATAATGTGGACTTTATACCTCCTATGCGAAGGCTGCATTTATCAGCACATGAAGCAAATACATGTGCAGTTAGACAATGTTCACTTTATGAATGTGGCTTCACCTGGTGGCTTCCTCCCAGAAAGCCACTGTGCCAGTCATCCTGATGGAGGCTTTGTGTTGAGTGTGTGTCTCGGTGTGTGTGTGTGTGTGTGTGTGTGTGTGTGGGTCGGGGAGGGGGGAGGGGGGGTCTACTATTACCACCCCCTGTGGTGTAAGTAGTAGCGAAAAGCACACAGCCCCACCCTCCACACTCCTCACCCAGCCCTCACCCCCCAACTCATCCAGGCATACAGTATATTATTGGGCAGGTCAAGGCTCCTTACCCCCCCCCCCTCCACGTGAGGTGTGGTAGGGCCTAGGGGAGTACAAAGCTTGTCGTGTGTGATGACATGGTGCTAAGGAGGGGTGGGATGGCCAAGGAGGGAGGTGAGACAGGGAGCGGGGATGAAGGTCATAGACCGTCACCCTGCAGGGATGTGAAAAGGGAGGATATGACCAATAACACCCAATTTGTACAAATGTGTCAAATGTGAATTTTCCAATCGTATAGTGATGCCCTATTAAAGTCACTAATAACAGAAAACCGGTTGTGTATTGGGCAGTTACATATTGTGTATTGGGCAGTTACATGTTGTGTATTGGGCATCAGCAGGTTGTGTATTGGGCAGTAACAGGTTGTGCATTGGGCAGCAACAGGTTGTGTAGTAGCTAGGCTAGACAAATCCCCCATTCATACAGTTGCCGTCTTGTACTGAGGGGATGCTATCTACCTGGGGAGGTGATGAGAGGGGTGGGTGGGGTGTAGGATGCTGTACCTGGCTGAGGCTCTCCCCTGGACGGTCAGTCAGTCAGCAGGGGGCTTTGTACCTGCACCCCCCCCCCCTCAAACACACACACACATACACACCCGATACCCTCCACCACCTTCAGCCTTCAATATGTGTCCGTTTAGTGGTTTCACGGTGTCTTGCTTGGTGGCATGAAGGCTATCATTAGGAACCTCTCCACAACATTGTTGACCTAAGATTGGGTTGAAGTGGACAGACTGTAGAATTATGCTCCGCTTATGCTCATACACGAGGAGGTGGCACTGATTTTAATAGTGTCATACTCAGTTCAAACTGTAAAACAACTTGCCATACAAATTTCACTCTATAAACCGCCACATTCACCATCCGACCAATTTCAACCAGCAAGTTGGCATGGCGGATTAAAGAGATCTCACATATAAAAAGAAGTATCTTGCCTTCTGTCTTTCTCTCTGTCTGTGTTATGTTTGGTGGTATGTTTGGGAAAAAAGAAGAACATTTTATCAATGATATTTCGATTCCCTGCAACCCAACGCCTTTTGGTACTTTGGACCAGTATGGTTTACTAGACCCCCCTCCCCCTTTACAAATGCCTGGGTCTGCCCCTGTACTATATATTATATACGCTATTGAGTATTGTATCTTTCCTGTGCTGATGTTTCCGTGTCAGCGGCCATGCAAGCCGACAACCCTGGTATATTAGTGGTCTGTAGCCGCCTATTATACGGCTCATTATGGGGGTTACCTGGTGGGTATGTTACGTAACACGGGGATCAGACTGTGGGCTGTCTGTATCTCTGTCTGAGTGGGGGGGGGGGGGGCAAATGGGATCAAGACTCCCCCCCCCCTCTCCTTTATGAGCTGTGCCCAGACTCAGTCTGGCGCCAACCGACTCTAACCCTTTAAAAACCGGATAGTGCTTTAGTGCATCATGCCGACCCTAAGGGTTGATACACTCCCGCACTGGACCAAAGGATCAGTTTGGTGCACAAATACATGCATGACTCGCCAGTGCTGCATTCATGCATAGTCGCGATGACCAAGGATGTAAATACAATTTAAGCACTAGATCTATGAGAGTCGTAAAGGGTTAAGTTAATCTTACCTGGCTTTGTGTTGGTGGGCTGGGTGGGGGTATTAAGCTGATTGTTGAGTTGAGTAAATCAGAGCCCCACGAAGTCAATACTGACAAGGTTGAAAGCCATAGCGAGGAGGGTGGAGGAGGGAGGGAGCGGGGGGGGGGGGGGGGCTGTAATGGCCACATGAACACTGTATGTTTCTGAGAGGACACATGAAGACCAGACTATCCTGTCATGGACAGACTCTGGAGGTATCCATGTTAAAAGATACATGTCACAAGTTCTGTATTGGTTGACATGATATTGACACCCCTCACATTCAAAAAACGAAGATGATTTTTCATTTTACACATATTTTCAATACTTGACCAACACCCCCGCTCCCCCAAAAAAAAGAAACAAGAAAAAAAAAGCTGGCCCGCCTGGGTCACTGTAGGAAAATTGGCTCTGAATAACTGATATTGTGAAGGTCTGATAGTAATAACCTGTGGATATCACTGTAACTTCTAAGAGATAAGGACATGCACAATTCGGTAGAAGATAAAAGGCACAAGGTGCATGGTCACCAGCTTTATATCAGGGGTCACCTGTGACCATGTCTAACGGACATCAACTATCAGATACCCTGTACTTGGTCTTAGTACTTAGGTGTCAAACATGAGAGATTGGACTATTATATAACATGTGTATACATACATACATGAAGAAGGCCTGTATACCATACTTCTGGTCTGGTACTTTGTGCTCCATACTTCGTGGGTACATGTAAAATATGATACAAGACCGCACGAAAACATGTCATGGTAGTGCGATATTCACTACAGTCATGTACATTCATGTACCGGTACTTGTGATACTTTCAAGTTTGTGTACAACACCTGATATTCTTGTCGACATGATCACAGGTTGTTACATCTTGTGCGATCAAGGATTGAGATGTGGTAATAAATTGGAGAAATATTTGCCTATTTCATTTCATTTCATTTCTGCCTGTCATAGTACTACACAACATACCACTCTGGCATTCTTTCCTGGACCCACAAAGGGCTGCATAGTGCTCCGTCTTCATGACGCATTTCGGAGTGTACCAACACCGGGAGGGTCGGCATGATGCATTCATGCATCATGGCGACAAAGGTCATGATACATTAAAGCAGTGTGGCCCTTCAGGGTTAATACTGTGTATGTCTACATCTAGTACCTCTACATGCTGGGTCCACATGCTGGGGTGGGTGTGACAGACAGCCCTGTGTGACGGTGTAGGGTTGCTATCACAGACCCGCCCAGTGCCACAGCTACACGACAGTTGCTCTCTGTGAGGTCGGCGCTCCTGGTTATCAGCAGGGTGCTTTCTACCAGGTCGGCGTGTTTACCCCTCACACAGCGCCCTCTGTGCGGACATGCTGCCAGAACACCACTCCAGCCTGTAGGACGTCCTTCATACCAGGTAGTCCCTTAGTTAGCTGCTGTAGTGTAAGACTGTCAGGTAGAAATGTCATCTTGTACCTTGCATGGGTCATCTGGGGTGACTTCCCAGTATATGTGTGTCTGGTTCCAGCTTGGGTGTCTCTAAGAAATTAAAGTTGGTTTTATGAAAAAATGTTTTGAAATTTAGGTGAGGTACCTAGTGGGATTATTACAAAAATATGCTACATCTGGAAAGGCTCAGGAATAAGTTGCAAATCCACTACGGCTCATTACAATGACTCATGATAAGCTCCAGGAACTAGTTATAGTAATTATCAAGAATTAATTGGGTATAATATCTGTTTTAAAGCTAGGCCCTAACGTTTCACATATAGGCCACTATTATTTCTTGACCAAAACAGCTCCATGCAGCCTCCGCCTCTTTCTGAGACCATCTTCGCTGGTGCTCACCCTGTGTGTACACTCCACCCGTACACAATAGCAGCGTCTGCCAGCAACCAGCGGCAGACACCAGCCTCGTTCCCGGTTCAATACAAGATGGCGCCGCTGAGATGACTGATCGATACAGACAGGGGGATGGAGCTAGACATAACGGCAGCGTCTCCACAGGGCAGGCCAAAAGTAAATACATGCTGTGTATACAGACCTGATGTAGGGGGACAGGAAGGGGAGGCCATCCTTTTCTTAACCCTTAAACCCTTTAAAGACCGCACGCACAGCGCTTTAATGTGCTAAGCCCTTTGTCGTCATGATGCATGTATGCTACACTGTGCCTCTACATGGGTAAAAATCGACACGGGCGACACGGCGACACGGCCGTTTTAGGCCTTTTTAAAAATCGACGGACATAGGAATATTAGGGGTAAAAATCGACCCACAGGAAATTTTCTCTATGTTCTTATATACCTAAAAATCGACAGAATGGCATGGTTCTTCTGCTAAAAATCGACACAGTGACACGGTCAAAATCGTGGGTACCCATGTAGAGGCACTACACTGATGAGTGTATCATCAGGGCTGTATTCGTGTATTGTGGCAACCCCAATACAGGGTTGATACACTCCTGACTGAATGCAGTCCTGGTAAGTGCACTTGCCAGGGCTGCATCCAACGCATGCATCATGACTGAATACTGGTCAGTAAGGAGGTGAGGATGATCAGTAAAATAGATGACTTGTATTAGTAACAAACTTTACAAAGGACCTTACTTCTGTACAGTCCCTAGGTAGGCCTACCAGAGGCCAACTGGAGGGCTTGTATTGGTGATTGTATGGCCCCCTATGACAGCAGAGCTTAAGTAGACATGAATTTATAGCAGAATAGCCCCAGGGAGAATAGCCTCTGCAGTGTCTTACACCATTGATTTGTAGAATATTGATGATTCCTATCTGCCTTCATCTCCACGCCCAGTATTGCAGATTCGCCATATTCAAGGCCATTCTGATACACTCCGGGTAGGATCACAGGCCATGTATGCCATGCAAGGTCTCATTAAAAGGAGGGCATTGAGGCCAGATAAATGTGCCCCATATATTAAACAACGTTCTTGATAACTAGTACCGGTACTAAAGGTATAAGAAGGTCGGGACTATGAAAATATATACTAGTATGCTCCTTATAACAGGAAGTCCATTGTATACTATCCTACTTATAACGGAAACCCACTGCAATAATTCAAATCAAGAGCACTGTATGTTGAGTATTATCATACCAGTCTTCAGACTCTGAAATTAATTACCAGTAATGTGTACATTTGCTGTGTCCTGGAAGATATAGAGAAACAATCAGACTAGAAGTAACCAGTAACAGAGTACAACTGTGAGTTCAGGTTACAAGTCCCAACTCCTCCTCCTCCTGCACCCCTACAGCCTCCCCTACTGCAGCCACATGCCCCATGCTGGAGGTTTACTACTACTCCATGACCCTGGAGGTTAGCAAAACCTAAATTGAATTAAAGAGTGACGACGGATGGCTTATTACGTACCACATGTGTTTACTGCCTCTCCCACTGTTACCAAATACATGAACTCTGTACTGTGCCAGTGTATAAGCCAGCAACTGTTGGAGTTACATGATGGAGTTACATGAACTCTGTTCTGTGCCTGCCCTACTACCAGTGAAGTCACCAGTATAGGGGTTACACGAACTCAGTTTTGTGCCTGTCCTAATGCTAATCACATGTATAAGCCAGGAAGAGTTACTCAGAAGCTGCTCCTTAGAATTCTGGACTTTTTTTTAATTTGGGGGGTGGGGGGGGGGGGGGGGTAGGGGGGGGGGGGGTCTAGGAGCATATCCGAAGATAAATTATTTCTGTCTACTGTAAATTGTTATATCAAATAGATTTGATAAATGTTTTGAGGTCACAAGGCCAAAGGCCTTCAGTGCTGCATGGATAAATCAATATGTTCAACAAACATGTATGATACATTGTATATACCCTGGATATATTTCTATATATCTATCCATACGTCCAATGAGTATAAAGCTACTCTCTATAATACGTCTTCCTCTTAGAAGGCACGATGGCACAGTGCTAACAGTGTACACCACAGAACATGTTATCTGAGACAGGTTCTATATAGCTACAATAGTCAATATCAATTCTTTTACAGAATATCTCCCCTTTTCTTTTACAAATAAAGAAGGTGTTGACGGTATTAAAAACAACATTATCAACAACTCGTGGGGCCCTCTCTGATGTGAGGGCCCCCTCTGACATCCCGTTAGATAAGAAAGATAAACAGATGAAGTTTTCTGGGCAGGGCCGGAGTCTCTGGTTGAAGATGAACCGCGCTAGGGGTACAGACAGGTCGGAAGTCGATGGCAGCGCCGAGCGATACATGAGCATGCGCAGACTTATCTCCAAATCCTGTCACCGCCCCCTCTACCGGCGGCCCTCCGGACTGACCTTGCGGGGCCAAGGTCACCGACATCCAAATGGATACAAGATGGCGCCCAATGAGGCCGACGTTTAGCCTTCGCTGGTACCGCGGCCGGGTGTAGCCGAGATTATCGGGACGCAGGCAACAGGCGGGGTTGGGTTGCACATGCGCAAGGATGTAATTCCGGTGCGACGACAGCCGAAATACCCGGATGTCGTGGTGCCGACAGAGGCGCCCCCAGACGGGAGGGTGGGAAGGTATTGAATACAGATGTAGAGCATTTACCCCTCATTCTGCCCTCCCATCATACTCTGCAAACAGACACAGTACATGTTAAATGTCCGCAGGAATGGTGGGTTCAGAAGTCTGGATATTTCTTCCTGACAAACACCATGTCTGCCTGCCTGCCTGCCTGCCTGCCTGCTTGCCTGCCTGCCTGCCTGCCTGCCTGCTTGCCTGCCTGCCTGCCTGCCTGCCTGCCTGCCTGCCTGCCTGCCTGCCTGCCTGTCTCATCATTCGCTTCATACATCCCACCTATCATATATGCCTAATTTGATTTCCCTTCTCTGTTGATATACTCCTCAAAAACACAATTAGCAAAATGGGCGAACATTGGTAACGGTAATATGGTACCAGTTGGGGCTGCGTTCCCATAACAAGTCCAATCAGCAGCTGCCCCCCCCCCCTGCACCATCCCCTCTACATACACCATTCACAATGAATACATAATTCACATAGTCTCACCAAACACACTGCATGTTTACATACATATATATATATATAGGTATGTAGCTGATCACTCCATGTAGGCCGCCATATTGTCCCCTATAACACTGCTTTCTTGTAGACGAGCAGCTCGGTGAGCAGCTCACACTTAAGTTTCTCAGTCCAGTGAAACCCCTAATACTACCTGTACCGGTAACTGACCCGTTACCCCCCCCCCCCCCCCCCCCCTCTGAACGTGTATAGGGAGAGGAGTTTTTTTGTGTCTGAGCTGACCTGCAACCCCCTATATAATATACATGTGAACCAGGGGACTACTTTCTCTAATGGCTGCTCATGGCAAGGGTCCACAAGACTCATTTGGTCTGATTACTCAGGAAGGCCTTGCAGAAAGCTTCGTCCGTGCGGCGCCAGGGGGCGGGTCGAGCGGCGCCTGTACCCGGCCACCCTCTATTAGTGTGATTAGAACAACATGGGGAACCAGCGGAAGTCTGTCAACAGTGGTGTCACTGCCCCTGTCACAGTGTCAGTGTCATCATGTCAGTGTCAACTGTCATATGCCATTGTATGATCCAGTTGTCTACGGTTTGACATTAGACAGCTATTCAGTATGGATTATTAGGTGGTTTGCAAGTCGGTCCTTACAGGGAACGGTGTCACTATTATGGGGGTCGGCCCCTGAAATCGACATGGGCATTTCTTGAAATCGACATGTGACATTGGGACCCCCCCCCCCATCGAGATCCCCACTATTATACTTTTCAAATTGGCCGATGCAAATGTACAGCCCAATCATCTTTGGTCCTTATTAAAAGTAAACCCAAATACCCACACCCCCTCTACATCATAACTGGTGACGTCATTTGTGAAAGTTCCCTCGGTCAGATCCTCGTAATCCCCCTCAGCACTGTCAATAGGGGCTCATTGGGGCTACCCAGTGCTGAGCTGAATCCGGAGCAGAATAAGCCCATTCTATAATGTGCATCATTAAAGAGGCCCAGCCTCACTGATCAACCCTTATTTACACAAGCTTCTCCATAATAAGGCCATTAATGATCTCCTCTGCCAGGATGTGTAGTATGTGTGGGACTGTGCACTATGGGGACGAGAGTGGATGTGAGTGTAGGGTGGGGAAGGGCGCCAGTCTGTCTCCTATTGGCGGGACGCTGGAGGCTTGAGGTCTGTGCCTAGAATAGAATTGTCCACGCCTTACTCTTAAATTAATCAAGTCATTTATTTTTCGTTAATCTTTAATTCACGTCGATGTTGGGGCCTTGTGTAGCTTTTTAGGAAAGAATTGGACTGATGTTATGTTTTATGAATATAGGTAAAATTACCTGCTGCAGAATAGGAATTATTAAAGCTGCAGTAATTATCTGTTTATGTTATACATTCAATGACTGGTACAGAGATACCGTTGTCACATTATAATATATTCATTGGTGCCATCTAGGGATGGAGCCTGGGCTAGTATTCATTACAAAAACAACCACCTAATTATTGTCCCAGACCTCTTTTTCAAACACAATTCTGAATTTTCATGAGTGTTATTGCCATTTTGCTAGTTGTTAAGGTAATATCCATAATGAACCCCACCCCCTACCCTAATTATTTCATTATGGCCCGTGTATAGAGGATTGGAAGATATAATTTGAGGTTATGATAAGTTACTTTCCATAATGCTATTCTGTCTAAGGCTTCATCTATTAACATTAACCTTGACCAACACATGTTAACTGAATTACGACTAACTGTCAACTTAATTGACTAGCTGTTTGGTGCATTGTTATTTCCCAATTGGACAGGTTTATGTCCCTCTCTCTCACTATAGGCCAATGTTTAATTATTTATTCTGACAGCACTTCAATAGATTGGTGTTAGTTTCCATTTAATTAATACCATGACAAGGTGGCATGTCCAGTTGTTAGGAGTTAATGCATGTACATGCCAGATAGAGGGGCGGGGTAGCGATGATACCAAATGGAATAAAGACAAGTATATACATAATGTAATGGCCCTTGTGAAAACTGGCGACGTTGTATTAGAATGATCCCATACCAAGGAAGCATCAGCATCATAACCGTCCTCCAACCACTGAACCAGTTTGTTTTGATTCCAGCCTCTCCTCCAGCCCTCACCCCTACGCCGGCGACCCCCCTGCCAATGTCCCCAGTGTCACATCCCCTACCCCTCTAGAATATAATACCCAAAGGTCCTACCCTTCCGTCGCGCCCTATACCCGTTATCAAGGCCCTCCGATCGGGCGTAAAGCGAGACGCTCCGATACTGGCGCCACCCAGCGACCCCCTACGGAACCACAGCCCCGCCGACACCCGAATGTAATGTGGTGGAAAATTTCCCGCTACACCGCCCGATCGTTCCCAGCAGGCGTAGCGGCGCGCGTCCATCTGGCGACTACTTCCGCCGTAACGTCAGACGGCGCGTCTCCGTCTGCCGCCACAGGTTGTGGTAGGCCTACTGGTGGGGGTAGGGGGTAGGGGGGGGGGGGGGATGGATTCTGCTTGAAATTTATTCTTTGTACTCTGCATCTATAGTCAGTGGCCTAATAAATAAAAACAATTATTAAGGGAGTGATCATTTATTATCAACAGGGGGGGGGGTGGTGGGTTTGGGGGGGGGGCAAAAAAATTTGGACCCCTTGACCGGGGGGGGGCAAAAAAATTTGGACCCCTCTTGGGGGGGGGGCAAAAAAATTTAACCTGTTTTGAGCCAAAAAGCCCGCGCGTTACTATGCTTCAAAGGGCCCGCGCGCGAGCCGATTTTCGACCCTAAGGGGGGGGGGGGTAAAAAATTTTGACCCCTTGACCGGGGGGGGTGTAAAAAATTTTGCGCGCTCCGCGCGGAAACCCACCACCCCCCCCCTGTTGTTAAAAAATGATCACTCCCTAAAAGAAACACACACCATATTTGGTCTTAAAAAAACTCACAATGGAAATAGAAACTGGAAATGGTTAGGATTAACGTTTTCCTGGATCTTTTTATTAACAAAAAAAACTTTATGTTAAAAACAACAACTGTGATCACATACAGAGGGTCGAGGTATCAAGGATGGGGCCATATTGGCAACTCTGGGCTGATTCACATATCCTCACATGTCCTAGTATGTAGGGCTATAGCAGGTCAGAGGGTGTGGTCGGTGCCCCTATACCCACCCAAGGACACTCAGATACAGATAGACACGCCCACGACGCCCTGATAGTTAGGGACACACCCACTCAGACCACCCCCCCCCCCCCCCCTCACACACACCACAACCCCCCACTGACCTCAGGCCAACCCGTGTCCACTCCAGGCTCCCTCTGATCAATATCAATACATGTGACCCTGACTAGCATCGTGGGTTGTATTTTTATATATGGGTATAAGTATACAGCTATGGATCAATTATGATGTCAGAAGTCGATGACCACCGAGGCAATGGACTGGGCGACAACTGTGAAGGGTTTCTGATTCCTTGCAGGTCTGTCGCAGCAGAAAATGTCCTACATTAAACTGGTTAGTGTAGCAACAGTATCTCTGGGAGGGGTAGATGCAAGGTATACAAACTATACGTGTCCCAATAGAATACGAAGCCACAAGAAGCCACTTGCTGAGTAAAAATGCCAAACACGGTCTCATAGGTAAGGGGTAGAAAAGCGGCAGTTTATGAAGAGGATCAGGGTATATCTGGCTATGGAGGAGGAGGGAAGCACGGACAGGCGGTGCAGTATGTGATGGGATAGCAGGTTATATGTGTCCCAAAATGGTCAATAAGAGGTCACATTGACAAGAAGCTACTGTCCTGTCTGTACACCTGTCGGCAGTACACCCCCCAGCCCCCACCCCTCCTCCCTCACCCAATATCCCTGTATCAGGACCCCCTGTCAGAGGTCCGTCTAATTGGGCCGGGGGGTCAGGGGGTTGCTGGAGGAGGGGGGGAGGGGTAGGGGTGACCCTGACCTGTCAGTCAGGATTATCATCCAACACGCCCTGTCGGACAGATCCTATCCCTGCACTGCCCCCAGCCTCACAACTTATGTACAGAGATACTATAAGCTACTGATCCAAAACGCTGTCCCACTCCATAGGTTTATATCCAGATGCATGTATTCATGTCTCCAAACTTTAGTGTGGATCAACGTTATATTGCCATGTATAAGTACACGAGTTGTACGGCAATGTCTATTACATGTACATCAGCTATACGGTATACTGGTATTCTGACCCATTCCCTAAAGTAACAAAGTGGGCTTTTACACAAAGAGATTTGGTGAAATGTACATATAGGTATATATATATATATATATATATATATATATATATATATATATATATATATATATATAAAGTACATCACGTATTATACAAATGTATAGCTATGTGTAATAGTGGTTTAGGGACTTGTCTGGCATTTAACCATCTGCTGTAAAAGTAAACAGTACACTTATTAGCAGTTACATGACATAGGACCTTTTACCTGGATGGTGTTTCTCCACAAATTTGCGGAGGTCCGCAAATTTGCGGAGGTCCGTAAATACACTATCCATATATTTATGGAGGTCCGCAAATATATATGGAAATCGGTTTTTAGTACTTAAGCATACAAATACGGAGCTCCATATATATTTGCGGAGCTCCGCAAATTTATGGAAGCAAATTTGCGGAGCTCCACAAATTTGCGGAGCTCCGCAAATTTGTGGAGAAACACCATCCTGGCTTACTATACCATACATAGTAAATGTTAGTTTTAGTGGTCAGTATACATGTCCAAGTATCCACATACATTATGGGCCCGATCGTTCCCAGCAGGCGTAGCGGCGCGCATCCATCTGGCGACTACTTCCGCCGTAACGTCAGACGGCGCGTCTCCGTCTGCCGCCACAGGTTGTGGTAGGCCTACTGGTGGGGGTAGGGGGTAGGGGGGGGGGGATGGATTCTGCTTGAAATTTATTCTTTGTACTCTGCATCTATAGTCAGTGGCCTAATAAATAAAAACAATTATTAAGGGAGTGATCATTTATTATCAACAGGGGGGGGGGTGGTGGGTTTGGGGGGGGGGCAAAAAAATTTGGACCCCTTGACCGGGGGGGGGCAAAAAAATTTGGACCCCTCTTGGGGGGGGGGGCAAAAAAATTTAACCTGTTTTGAGCCAAAAAGCCCGCGCGTTACTATGCTTCAAAGGGCCCGCGCGCGAGCCGATTTTCGACCCTAAGGGGGGGGGGGTAAAAAATTTTGACCCCTTGACCGGGGGGGGTGTAAAAAATTTTGCGCGCTCCGCGCGGAAACCCACCACCCCCCCCCTGTTGTTAAAAAATGATCACTCCCTAAAAGAAACACACACCATATTTGGTCTTAAAAAAACTCACAATGGAAATAGAAACTGGAAATGGTTAGGATTAACGTTTTCCTGGATCTTTTTATTAACAAAAAAAACTTTATGTTAAAAACAACAACTGTGATCACATACAGAGGGTCGAGGTATCAAGGATGGGGCCATATTGGCAACTCTGGGCTGATTCACATATCCTCACATGTCCTAGTATGTAGGGCTATAGCAGGTCAGAGGGTGTGGTCGGTGCCCCTATACCCACCCAAGGACACTCAGATACAGATAGACACGCCCACGACGCCCTGATAGTTAGGGACACACCCACTCAGACCACCCCCCCCCCCCTCACACACACCACAACCCCCCACTGACCTCAGGCCAACCCGTGTCCACTCCAGGCTCCCTCTGATCAATATCAATACATGTGACCCTGACTAGCATCGTGGGTTGTATTTTTATATATGGGTATAAGTATACAGCTATGGATCAATTATGATGTCAGAAGTCGATGACCACCGAGGCAATGGACTGGGCGACAACTGTGAAGGGTTTCTGATTCCTTGCAGGTCTGTCGCAGCAGAAAATGTCCTACATTAAACTGGTTAGTGTAGCAACAGTATCTCTGGGAGGGGTAGATGCAAGGTATACAAACTATACGTGTCCCAATAGAATACGAAGCCACAAGAAGCCACTTGCTGAGTAAAAATGCCAAACACGGTCTCATAGGTAAGGGGTAGAAAAGCGGCAGTTTATGAAGAGGATCAGGGTATATCTGGCTATGGAGGAGGAGGGAAGCATGGACAGGCGGTGCAGTATGTGATGGGATAGCAGGTTATATGTGTCCCAAAATGGTCAATAAGAGGTCACATTGACAAGAAGCTACTGTCCTGTCTGTACACCTGTCGGCAGTACACCCCCCAGCCCCCACCCCTCCTCCCTCACCCAATATCCCTGTATCAGGACCCCCTGTCAGAGGTCCGTCTAATTGGGCCGGGGGGTCAGGGGGTTGCTGGAGGAGGGGGGGGGGGGTAGGGGTGACCCTGACCTGTCAGTCAGGATTATCATCCAACACGCCCTGTCGGACAGATCCTATCCCTGCACTGCCCCCAGCCTCACAACTTATGTACAGAGATACTATAAGCTACTGATCCAAAACGCTGTCCCACTCCATAGGTTTATATCCAGATGCATGTATTCATGTCTCCAAACTTTAGTGTGGATCAACGTTATATTGCCATGTATAAGTACACGAGTTGTACGGCAATGTCTATTACATGTACATCAGCTATACGGTATACTGGTATTCTGACCCATTCCCTAAAGTAACAAAGTGGGCTTTTACACAAAGAGATTTGGTGAAATGTACATATAGGTATATATATATATATATATATATATATATATATATATATATATATATATATATATATATATATATATATAAAGTACATCACGTATTATACAAATGTATAGATATGTGTAATAGTGGTTTAGGGACTTGTCTGGCATTTAACCATCTGCTGTAAAAGTAAACAGTACACTTATTAGCAGTTACATGACATAGGACCTTTTACCTGGATGGTGTTTCTCCACAAATTTGCGGAGGTCCGCAAATTTGCGGAGGTCCGTAAATACACTATCCATATATTTATGGAGGTCCGCAAATATATATGGAAATCAGTTTTTAGTACTTAAGCATACAAATACGGAGCTCCATATATATTTGCGGAGCTCCGCAAATTTATGGAAGCAAATTTGCGGAGCTCGGGTCGCCCCCTGACGGCTCGGGCACGAACCTCTCCGGACGTCCCGGACAGGTACGAGTTTCGGCGAGACTGTCCGAGATCTGAATGGACCGGCGCCCTGAGCGGATGTTAACTAAACGCTAGATCTCTATTTGGACAGATATATATGTATTCTGCTACTGGGTATATAGGGGATGGACATCATGGGGGTCAGAAGGGAATGGCGACAGGTAGGGCGGAGGGATACGCCGGAAGGAAATGTGGCGGTGGGCGAGGCAGAGATGTGACGGGACGGGGGGGGGGGGGGGTGTTGGGGTAGGGATGGGAGGAGAGAGATGAGTACAGATGAGGGAGGGAGGGATATAATTGGGGAGAAGATCTTTGAAGAAGGGGTGAATTATACATTAATAGCCTTGCCAACTAAGGAGGTAATGATTAATGACACTCCCATATAGGGTCACATGGACACCAGGGTGGTTGAAACATGTTCCAAAGTGAATGACATTATTTGTGAACGTTACCCTAAACCCTCCCCCAAGTTTTGTTTTAGCAGTACCCTAACTACGGGGGCGGTACCCACAAACCCTTATCCCGTCACACCACCCCCACACACGCCTGTAGTTAGTGCCGCCGCCGCTAGAGGCAGCACCGGTGGTACCTGTCTCGCGGCGTCCCGGCTGCACTCGTTGACCCCGAGTGATGACGGGGACGCTAGGAGCAGACGACAATTTGTAACTCGTACCTGACATTACTGACCGCCTGCAGCAGCGGCCTCAGGGGTGGGGTGCAGGATGGGGGTCAACATGATAACTAGGACTACACACCTGTAGTACGCACAGAGATATGCCAGCCTCTGGTCGTCAAAAACCTAGGAGGAAATCTTCTGATATTCTACAGTAAATACAGAATTTAATACAGAATTTGCAGAGAAATTTAGTAGGAATTCCTATAAACATAGCAAAGTTGCATCTCTGTATTTCTTTTCATGAGATGGGACATTTCAGCTTTATTTCCTCGCTGTTAAATGGCAAGCTTGTCAATTCACAGTTTGTAGGTGTCCTCCTCACATACAATATTACATGTAGAATTATCCCCTTTAGCTGTATTAAAGGTGCCGTGCTTGGGGACAAGTCGAATTTCACAGGAGTTTTATTTCTACAATGTCAAAAAGTCCGCAAAAAGCACTTCAAAAACACAAACTGCTACATGTATATGCATGACGTACCAATATAGCATGGTTTAGTCCTGAGAACATAATTATTATATAAATCATTCCAGTCCTTCTCAACAGAGACATGAATCAACTTAACACCCTACCTACTCTTTTAAAACTCATCTCCACAGAGAAAGAAAATGTAAATAGAGCCACAACTAGATACACACACAACCATTATGATAAAAATACAAAATGGCGACCAGAGCCTCATCCGGGCCTCATTGCCGGACCCCCCGCGGGGAGAGGCGGCCCGGGGAGCGCCATGTTTACTTTGTGTAGTGATACCTGAGGGCTAGTTCCCTCTCCACTCACCAGGTGGCCCCGTGTAAATTGGTTCCGGTTCCGCCCTCGGCTTTCTCTGTATATTGGAATCACCACCTACCTATACCTATATACTTAGTTCCACCCCCACCCCATATCCACCCCCACCCCCAACACAACCCCACCCGAACAGTACTGTAGAAGTTGGTGTACCTTTCCCACTAGCCAACTTGACTTAAATGTAACTACATAGTTTAGTTTCTCCACTTAGTCTAGTTCTTAAAGCAGCATAGTGCATTATCTCTTTAAGTTAAAAAGTTAGAAAGTCCCCATCCTGTTCTCCTCATTCTAGACTATGTCAGATTTATACAGTGGATTTATGTTCTGTATATTTCTTTATGGCTTCATAAGAAGGTACACAGGCACAGCTCTGACCGCATCAATTACAGTGAACGCATATATACTTTACTGGGTAGTGGGAAATCAGTTAGTCTGGACACATGCAAATTATGAATAAAACAACATTAATTATAATACTCAGAAACATAAAACATCTGGCTGGGAGAGGCACACATAAAACCTACAAAAAGAAGCTCTTTCAGAAATACATATTCAGGGGAATTATTCGCTATTCCTTTGGTCATTACCCATTCACTTAGTCCATTTGCTTTATGAAGTCCCCCACAAAGGGAGGTGGGTGGCTTTATGGTATGGTGGAGAGGCGGGGCGGGGGGAGGGGGGAGCTTCATAGCCTCACAAAAACAGAGTACAGAGGTGGAGAATGGTGTATTGCCGCTGGCTATGTGCAGAGCTATGTGAATGGGAGAGGTGACTCGGTCTGTGTGGTTGGGAGCCCATATCGCCCTGTTGAACATCGCTCGTGGTCCCCTGTTCATTTACTGCCAACTATAGTCCCGCGCCCGCGCATGAACACACCGCCTCACGGGCGGATGGAGACAGTGTGTTCTGAGGCAGGCAGTTGACTTTTAAAATGTTGGCTTATTTTATATCAGGGAGGTGTCTGGCTGAAGTCTATAGATGAGTGAATATATAGATGCTATAAGCAAAGGATGGAGATTAACGTATGTATTTGAAAATATGGATAATGCATAACATGAATGAATTTCCATTTACTGTGACCACCTGGCATTCTGTTGCATTTTATTGATAAAGATAATTATATCCATCGGTTTTGGGGCACTTGGACAAAGTGGCACATAGAAATGAATGACCCATCTAGCCGGTGACGTCATTTGTAAACATTCCCATATTTTTACCAAGATTATCTATACAACCATACAGCACCCAGTGTTTGTGACACACACCTCCCCTATTCCACAGTTATATCTACACAGGTAGGTGACATTCCAGTTGATCATCTTGATATATGGAAGCTTTTAGATGGGTTTTTTTTATTCATAAGGAGCCTGATTCCTCTTGATAAGGCCATCCCTCCATTTACAACCCCTTTTTATACTCTAAATGTGTCCGACCTGGCTATACACCCCTACAACAACAAAAAGGGAAATACCCTTTAATTAATACTTTACTGTATTACTTGACTTCTTCTGTATTATTAAATCTTACACCTTAAACCTATATCTACACTGGTTCCGTATACATGGATCGCTTGGATTCAAAATCAAATGTAAAGCACATTGCATATTCAACCAAATTAAGAAGTAGTGAACACAATGGTTGAGCCGACCTGTTAAAACAACGGCAATGGACAGAAACTATTTCTCCTTAGTGTTAAAAAGGGGGAAAGAATAATGGCCCTGTCTTGGTGCAAAGGTCTATACCACTTATCTGCCATCTAGCGGCGCCCGACAGCAGCCTTCCCAGCGTCCCCCGCGGTCTTATCATCAGCGCCCTCTGGCGGAGGTGGGGGCAGGTGAATTCCGCTCGTGAGGGATTGTGGGTAAGCGGGGTATTTCTGCGAACAAAAGGAGATGGACATTTAGGTGAGGGGAGAGGGGAGTTGGGGGGTACTGATGGTATCTCTTTTACCTGTATACCCCCACCATTAGAAGGAGGATATAGGGATCCGATCTGAAGATACCTGAGTATATGGAGTAGTAGGAGCTTGCTTTGCGCACGGCGCCATTTTGTCCCCTGTAGGATCGTGTACCCTGGGGATTTCGCCGGTTCTTACAGTCACCTCGTGACTTTAATAATGGGGAGTTTGGACACCAGCAATCGCACCAACTACATTTCCGTTCAATTTTCAACCGCTACTTCCTCCATCATAGCGCTACGGGCAAACCAAGACATCCCTATAGAGGCCAACATTGGTCTCCAAACCTCCATCCAAGTCGTAAATACATTACTGGGTCCCCCCCCAGTTTTAACTTTAGCTCTATCTAGATGGGCTAAAAGCATAGCTATAGATTTATTCATGATGAAACACTAGATGTTTGTTTATCAACTAATGGCATTGTCTGGTTCTCTAAGTTCATTCACATATACAGACAACAAAGGCTCGCAGATTCAGAGTTATGCATAGAATAGACCATTGCATTGGAAAGGCCAGGGAAGAAAACAGAATCTTGGTCATAGTTCAGGAACCTGGTCGTGTTGTTTTGGGTAAACTCCGCTAGGTGTCTCATGTAAACGGGCGATAATTGGGGAAGGCTGTGAGGTAAACACAAGCCGTTACCTGAGCCGCCATGTTGGACGGGTCCCCTGCCCCGCCAACACTTCTTACTGTACAACCCTAACCCTCTGAGGGTAGCATGATGCTTTAAATCATTAATTTTGTAGGAATTATGCTTGAATGCAGCCCTGGCGAGTAACTCTCCAGTGCTGCATTCAAGCATCATGCCGACGCCGATCCTACGGGGTCGATGCACACTCAAAAGTTATGCAGGATACATACATGTAGCCCTGGCGAGTAGACTCACCAGGGCTGCATCCATGTGATTATTACGATGAAGGGTACACTATGCTGCCCTTAAAGAGCTAACAGGAACCAGAAGGTGGGTTATTGTACCCCCTCTAGTGGGCCCTGTCAGAACTACGGCAAGGTCTGAATCCACCTGTACCAGAGTGCCTGCCGTTCAGGTGTCACACTGTTGTGTTTTTAACCCACAGCTTCTTCTGGTATATTAAAAAGAAATCACAGCATTGTTTACTATTGTAACTAAGAACATTTACGGTACTCATTCAATGCAATATTGCGCTGTAAACATATTTTCTGGAGGCTGAATGCCACATGTATCTAAGGTGTCATCTATGGTCATACCAGGGTGGTTATAGGCATCTAGCTGGATGCATTATCAACCAATCAGATAACACCCTGCATTCACTGCAGAATTTTTAGGGTGCATTATGTAACAGCTTGTACCCATGTGACCGCTGTTATCAGTGCTTATCTCACCAGTTACAAGCTTAAGTAATGGATGCGCCCATAGGACGTCCAGCTTGACCCCTATAGTTTATCTGTTGTTGGCAGGACTCATCTGTATAGGCTGACATGATGGATGATACCACCCACAAAGAACACTTAATAATGGCAGAGACGATATGTTTATAGGCACCAGAGTATGAACTAAAGTAGGCCACAAAGTATCACTCGTACTAGTAGACCAACATATTCTTCTCAAATAACCATGAACTAATATCTTGATAATTATTATCCATGGCAAAATCATGATTATTCAGCAGAAAAGTGGAATTATGTTTTGGGGGAAAAGTAACTTTCTTGCAGTCAGGAAGGCTTGGCAGGGTGCACAGGCGAGGTAAGAATTATTACAGGTAGGAGGGGCAATGTGTAGATAAAGTGAAACGAGGTCAGGGGGTAGGCAAATGTAGACAGGTAGCTCGGTGGGTGCCTGGACATGCAGCATAGATGGCAGATAAACAGATAAGCAGACAGGCTGTGACACTCTTTATCCCTTTAAGGACCGCATAGTGCTTCAATGTGCAATGGGTTTTGTCGTTTTGGTCCACTCATGCAACCCTGACGATGACAGTAATATGGAGCTGATACACTCCTTAGTGCATCATGCTGACCCTGTGGGGTTGATACACTCCCCAAGTGTTGCATGAAATGATGCATGCAGTGACTGGTGTCCTGTCATGTAGACTCCCAAGGGCTGCATCCATGCGTCGTGACGACAATCGGCATAATATATCAAGTACTAGGCCCACTATGCATCCCAGTAGTATAGTATGTATCGGAACGGGACTATAGTTAACTACTGTTTATTACTCAATCGACCTGCAGCCAATCAGAGGCCTCCATTTGGTCACGTGACCCGTTGCCATGGTAACGTGACCTACTTAGGGCTCTCAGCCAATCAGAAGCCAGCATTCTGGGTGACCTACTGACCTACTTAGAAGCTCTCAGCCAATCAGAGGCCGGCATTCTGGTAACCATGGTAACGTGACCTACTTACGTCACGTGACCTACTTAGGCTCAGCCAATCAGAAGCCGGCATTCTGGTAACTAGGGTAACGTGACCTACTTAGGGTTTGTTTGTAAACAACACCACGTGGCTCTCTTGTTTGTAAACAACACCACGTGACACGTGACTGTTTGTAAACAAACAATTCGACTTAGTCTGACATTTTCAGCTGTCGCATGCTGACCTGCTGCTATCATAAGAGAAACAAAAGCCCTAATCACGCTTTTCAGCTGGATCCTTCCACCCACCAGACATGGATCCAGATGGGAGGGTGGTTTAAAATTAATCCGTGTACCGACTGTCATACAATGGTGTAATTAGTTGAACACGTGTTACCTGTATAAAGGATTAGCAGGTCATGGGCTTAGAGTGTGTATAGAAAAACAACTACAGGTAGCGTGAACAAAGCGACCCCCTCCCTTTCTGTCACTCTGTCTGTGACTAGAGGGCGCGCGTGTGGTAAGCGGCTTAAATCTAAAGAAAAAAAATCACCCTCTCCTGTCGTCAGCAGTCAGCTGGCCGGCGGCTGGAAAATGTGATTAGAGGGATGATGAGCGCGGTTTTTTATATTCAATATATTAGAAGTGTGCTTTGTTGCTTATATAGTTCATTATGCGTTTAAAATGTTCGCGAGTATCGTAGAAATGTAGAAAAATCCTATTGTGGCGCCATCTGACGAAAAGAGCGGAGAACTATACTAGGGTATGGCGAGCTAGACTAGAGCATGTAATCACTAGGCGGCAGAGTGGTCAAAAGACAATCTCGTAGTAGTAGGTCTACTTGGATCTTGAGTAGCCACCCTTGTGGTTGCAATTACCTAGACTAGTTGACCCTGCCAGCCTGGTCAAGTGAAATTAGTAAGGAGACCGCACATTAACGCGCTCCACAGTCTTTAGACAGTTAAGACTATAGTACCGTAGATTCTACTGTGTACTCACACTAACTATTTACAGTGCTACATATTCATACCCGTGTTCTAAGTGTTTTTTTTAGAAAAAAGCGATCTACTCACCCATTTTTTTTAGACAAACTCCTATTAGCAGGTAACCTCTGTATAAACCATACTGCAAAGATCTGCTACTTCGAGCGTCTGCCTCGTGACTGATAGTGTACAACAAGACGAAGTGGGCAGAGGTGAAGTACTGTTCCAAGAAAAATTGAGGCTCTTTATATAGCTGAGAGAGCGGCTAATCCGGATGTTCTAAGCTTGTTTTCACCTAGAGCCCCACCCTCTTCCAGAGAGGAATCAAATTGCTTTTCACCTGGACCCTTCCACCCCTCATCCATCAGCATGAAAAGAGGGATAACAAGTGTAACGTGCGCTACATGTATATGGGATTATAGCTGGTGAAGAGATAAAGCCAGGTCAACTGTGTATACAAAGACTACAGGAGGTGATTAACGACAGGTGTGACGCGCCAGCCCGTGGACGGATTATCTTCTAAGCTGACGCTTATTCAACTAGCCAGCTGCCGTCCGCTCCACTCACCACGGCAAGAGGAGGTGCTTTTGTTTTACACTTAAGTCGCTTACCACATGTACTCGTCTCTACCTCACAGACAGACACCCTCTCGCTTGCTTCACGACCCCTGTAGCTTTTTTTGTATACACACTCTAATCTCATAACCCCCTGATCCGTTATACAGGTAACGGGTATTCTCTTTTAAATAGCTGCCAGTCAGCCTGCGGCAGCTGAAAACGACGGTAAGTAGCTTAGCTCTAGAAGCAAGAAGGCGTATATAAGGAGGCTGACACGTGTATAGGCGCCTTATAAGTCGGCAGGAGGTAAATACTAGTGAAAAAGGAAGGCAGGTGTGCAGGTAGCTTTCTAACAGACACGTGTGTGCACTAAGCTGCTTAAGTCTAAACCCACCTGCAGTAGTCAGGTAGCATGTGAAAACTTACTTAACAGATCTCTTAATTGAGTAGAGACTCTGTACTGAGAGAGTCTTTTCAGCCGTTTAAGAGGATTATCTAGGACAGGGTACATAAGGAGTGAAACGACGCTCTCACCCATCACACTTTCTCGACCTCCCTTCATCATCGTAGCATCGTCCAGTCTACGCTCGCTCAGAATGTTATGATGGTTAGTTCTGCTATTTTCAGCTACTTTTCTTATCGAAGTGTTGACGCTACAGAGCATCGAAACTCTCTCCAAATGAGTCCAAGAAAGAAAAAGCAACTTCCACTTGAAGCAGGAAGAGAAACATTGCCCTATGATGCATGTGAGGTAAAGAAACATTGGAAGGACGTCACCAAGGAGCAATGGATAGAAGCATGCTTCAACTTCATCGGAACGGAAGTAGTTTCATTTGGACAGAGGGAGAAGATTTTGTTGGAGCTATTTTTCTTAGCTCCGTATACTTGGCCTGACTGTGGTGAAATTCCTTCAGGTATTTGTTCAGTCTTCGCTATAGAAGTTATCAGGTCTTTGAAGGAGCTTCGATATATGCAAGGCACTCACGAGGAGATTGTTCAGAAAATGACGGAATTCGAAACAGGAGAAGACACAATATGGTGCGAGGAGACGACATATACGGACGATGATCTGGAGTACATCATTTGTAGCCCGTTGGAACATTATGTTAAAGACTTTGAGGACATGCTAGACAGCACTGAGATGAACCCGAAAGAGAGATCCCTTACTGCACAGAAAGAGGCCAAAGCTGTGTTGGAAAAGCTCAAGTTTGGTCAAGGATTCACTCTTCAAAGCAGCTGTGTGAGTGTGATAAAAGGCCTTGTGTTGAAACATCCAGACATGAAGTTTTCGCGTGCTGTCGACACACTTCCTTTGCCTGAACTGATGATGAACATGATCGATCCCATCGTACCAACATGTTTCGACTCTGCCAATTGTCCCATGTATAAAATGGTTTCAAGTTTTGCCCGTGGCCGATGGCTAAACGATCCACTGAAGTCAGAAAACCTCCTTGATTTAATCAACTGACTAAATGTATTTTCTCATACTAGTATTAGTAGCATTAGTAATAGCAGCTACTCAGTCTCGTGCAGCACAAGCAGCAGCATCTGTCAGCAGCATCCGTGACATCGTCAGCAGCAGCAGCAGCTGCACGAGCAGCACAAGCAGCAGCATCTGTCAACAGCATCCGTGACATCGCCAGCAACTGCAGCAGCTGCACGAGCAGCACAAGCAGCAGCAGCTGTCAGCAGCTGCAGCAGCTGCACGAGCAGCACAAGCAGCAGCACCAACAGCAGCAGCAACAGCAAATCAGCAGCAGCAGCAGCAGCAGCAGCAGCAGCGGCGGTGTGGACCACTAAATTCGAGATGGCGACATGTCTGTTTCTTAGAATCGACATTCGACATGAGACCTAGTGACATTTGACATGAAGCTTGAAAAACATAGTGACAGGTGACATGAGCAATTCTTAAAATCGACATGAGATATGAGCATAATTAAGCGACATCGACATGTGCCATGGCTATTTTTTTTTAAGACAAACGCCATAGACTCCTCATTCAAACCCCCACTAGTAGTGCTCTATAAGCGCAAGCTTTGCCTTAAGAGAGCTGTGGCTGTGAACCCTCTCCTCCCCCCGTACACACAGGTAAATATCAGAGTCAGCCAATGTCGCCAATACTACTCTCATACAAGGGTCAGGCACTGCTGGACTATAATAGATGGGTCAAGGACCATTCTACTGAGGGTCAGGCTAGGCTGGACATTCAATAACAGGCTGGACTTTGGCAAACTTGCTTGAAAGTCTGGCCAGCAAGAGTCCGTTGAAGGACTATACGGTAAAAAGGCTGCTGTTACAGTCAAGATACTCATATTTCAAGCCCAGAAAACTGTAATTAGCTTTCCAAGTTGTTTATTTAACAATATCCTGGCCTAGCAAGAAGCTGTCAGATGACATCTAAGAAAAATGGGGCTGTTAATTGATCAAGAGAGCTACATTGTTACAGAGTCCTATTCCTCTTTTGAGGTGGGACCAAATTTGAAAAAAGAATAAACTCAAAAGAAAAGCCTTAAGATTGAAACAGTTGTAGATGACAAATTTAATGAGGAAGTCGTATTAATTAGTTTACAAATAGCCGCTACGAGCAGCACAAGCAGCAGCTGACACTAGTGTCAGCTGCAGCAGCTGCACGAGCTGCTTGTGCTGCTCGTGCAGCGGCTATTTGTAAACTAATTAATACGACTTCCTCATTAAATTTGTCATCTACAACTGTTTCAATCTTAAGGCTTTTTTTTTGAGTTTATTCTTTTTTCAAATTTGGTCCCACCTCAAAAGAGGAATAGGACTCTGTAACAATGTAGCTCTCTTGATCAATTAACAGCCCCATTTTTCTTAGATGTCATCTGACAGCTTCTTGCTAGGCCAGGATATTGTTAAATAAACAACTTGGAAAGCTAATTACAGTTTTCTGGGCTTGAAATATGAGTATCTTGACTGTAACAGCAGCCTTTTTACCGTATAGTCCTTCAACGGACTCTTGCTGGCCAGACTTTCAAGCAAGTTTGCCAAAGTCCAGCCTGTTATTGAATGTCCAGCCTAGCCTGACCCTCAGTAGAATGGTCCTTGACCCATCTATTATAGTCCAGCAGTGCCTGACCCTTGTATGAGAGTAGTATTGGCGACATTGGCTGACTCTGATATTTACCTGTGTGTACGGAGGGAGGAGAGGGTTCACAGCCACAGCTCTCTTAAGGCAAAGCTTGCGCTTATAGAGCACTACTAGTGGGGGTTTGAATGAGGAGTCTATGGCGTTTGTCTTAAAAAAAAATAGCCATGGCACATGTCGATGTCGCTTAATTATGCTCATATCTCATGTCGATTTTAAGAATTGCTCATGTCACCTGTCACTATGTTTTTCAAGCTTCATGTCAAATGTCACTAGGTCTCATGTCGAATGTCGATTCTAAGAAACAGACATGTCGCCATCTCGAATTTAGTGGTCCACACCGCCGCTGCTGCTGCTGCTGCTGCTGCTGCTGCTGATTTGCTGTTGCTGCTGCTGTTGGTGCTGCTGCTTGTGCTGCTCGTGCAGCTGCTGCAGCTGCTGACAGCTGCTGCTGCTTGTGCTGCTCGTGCAGCTGCTGCAGTTGCTAGCGATGTCACGGATGCTGTTGACAGATGCTGCTGCTTGTGCTGCTCGTGCAGCTGCTGCTGCTGCTGACGATGTCACGGATGCTGCTGACAGATGCTGCTGCTTGTGCTGCACGAGACTGAGTAGCTGCTATTACTAATGCTACTAATACTAGTATGAGAAAATACATTTAGTCAGTTGATTAAATCAAGGAGGTTTTCTGACTTCAGTGGATCGTTTAGCCATCGGCCACGGGCAAAACTTGAAACCATTTTATACATGGGACAATTGGCAGAGTCGAAACATGTTGGTACGATGGGATCGATCATGTTCATCATCAGTTCAGGCAAAGGAAGTGTGTCGACAGCACGCGAAAACTTCATGTCTGGATGTTTCAACACAAGGCCTTTTATCACACTCACACAGCTGCTTTGAAGAGTGAATCCTTGACCAAACTTGAGCTTTTCCAACACAGCTTTGGCCTCTTTCTGTGCAGTAAGAGATCTCTCTTTCGGGTTCATCTCAGTGCTGTCTAGCATGTCCTCAAAGTCTTTAACATAATGTTCCAACGGGCTACAAATGATGTACTCCAGATCATCGTCCGTATATGTCGTCTCCTCGCACCATATTGTGTCTTCTCCTGTTTCGAATTCCGTCATTTTCTGAACAATCTCCTCGTGAGTGCCTTGCATATATCGAAGCTCCTTCAAAGACCTGATAACTTCTATGGCGAAGACTGAACAAATACCTGAAGGAATTTCACCACAGTCAGGCCAAGTATACGGAGCTAAGAAAAATAGCTCCAACAAAATCTTCTCCCTCTGTCCAAATGAAACTACTTCCGTTCCGATGAAGTTGAAGCATGCTTCTATCCATTGCTCCTTGGTGACGTCCTTCCAATGTTTCTTTACCTCACATGCATCATAGGGCAATGTTTCTCTTCCTGCTTCAAGTGGAAGTTGCTTTTTCTTTCTTGGACTCATTTGGAGAGAGTTTCGATGCTCTGTAGCGTCAACACTTCGATAAGAAAAGTAGCTGAAAATAGCAGAACTAACCATCATAACATTCTGAGCGAGCGTAGACTGGACGATGCTACGATGATGAAGGGAGGTCGAGAAAGTGTGATGGGTGAGAGCGTCGTTTCACTCCTTATGTACCCTGTCCTAGATAATCCTCTTAAACGGCTGAAAAGACTCTCTCAGTACAGAGTCTCTACTCAATTAAGAGATCTGTTAAGTAAGTTTTCACATGCTACCTGACTACTGCAGGTGGGTTTAGACTTAAGCAGCTTAGTGCACACACGTGTCTGTTAGAAAGCTACCTGCACACCTGCCTTCCTTTTTCACTAGTATTTACCTCCTGCCGACTTATAAGGCGCCTATACACGTGTCAGCCTCCTTATATACGCCTTCTTGCTTCTAGAGCTAAGCTACTTACCGTCGTTTTCAGCTGCCGCAGGCTGACTGGCAGCTATTTAAAAGAGAATACCCGTTACCTGTATAACGGATCAGGGGGTTATGAGATTAGAGTGTGTATACAAAAAAAGCTACAGGGGTCGTGAAGCAAGCGAGAGGGTGTCTGTCTGTGAGGTAGAGACGAGTACATGTGGTAAGCGACTTAAGTGTAAAACAAAAGCACCTCCTCTTGCCGTGGTGAGTGGAGCGGACGGCAGCTGGCTAGTTGAATAAGCGTCAGCTTAGAAGATAATCCGTCCACGGGCTGGCGCGTCACACCTGTCGTTAATCACCTCCTGTAGTCTTTGTATACACAGTTGACCTGGCTTTATCTCTTCACCAGCTATAATCCCATATACATGTAGCGCACGTTACACTTGTTATCCCTCTTTTCATGCTGATGGATGAGGGGTGGAAGGGTCCAGGTGAAAAGCAATTTGATTCCTCTCTGGAAGAGGGTGGGGCTCTAGGTGAAAACAAGCTTAGAACATCCGGATTAGCCGCTCTCTCAGCTATATAAAGAGCCTCAATTTTTCTTGGAACAGTACTTCACCTCTGCCCACTTCGTCTTGTTGTACACTATCAGTCACGAGGCAGACGCTCGAAGTAGCAGATCTTTGCAGTATGGTTTATACAGAGGTTACCTGCTAATAGGAGTTTGTCTAAAAAAAATGGGTGAGTAGATCGCTTTTTTCTAAAAAAAACACTTAGAACACGGGTATGAATATGTAGCACTGTAAATAGTTAGTGTGAGTACACAGTAGAATCTACGGTACTATAGTCTTAACTGTCTAAAGACTGTGGAGCGCGTTAATGTGCGGTCTCCTTACTAATTTCACTTGACCAGGCTGGCAGGGTCAACTAGTCTAGGTAATTGCAACCACAAGGGTGGCTACTCAAGATCCAAGTAGACCTACTACTACGAGATTGTCTTTTGACCACTCTGCCGCCTAGTGATTACATGCTCTAGTCTAGCTCGCCATACCCTAGTATAGTTCTCCGCTCTTTTCGTCAGATGGCGCCACAATAGGATTTTTCTACATTTCTACGATACTCGCGAACATTTTAAACGCATAATGAACTATATAAGCAACAAAGCACACTTCTAATATATTGAATATAAAAAACCGCGCTCATCATCCCTCTAATCACATTTTCCAGCCGCCGGCCAGCTGACTGCTGACGACAGGAGAGGGTGATTTTTTTTCTTTAGATTTAAGCCGCTTACCACACGCGCGCCCTCTAGTCACAGACAGAGTGACAGAAAGGGAGGGGGTCGCTTTGTTCACGCTACCTGTAGTTGTTTTTCTATACACACTCTAAGCCCATGACCTGCTAATCCTTTATACAGGTAACACGTGTTCAACTAATTACACCATTGTATGACAGTCGGTACACGGATTAATTTTAAACCACCCTCCCATCTGGATCCATGTCTGGTGGGTGGAAGGATCCAGCTGAAAAGCGTGATTAGGGCTTTTGTTTCTCTTATGATAGCAGCAGGTCAGCATGCGACAGCTGAAAATGTCAGACTAAGTCGAATTGTTTGTTTACAAACAGTCACGTGTCACGTGGTGTTGTTTACAAACAAGAGAGCCACGTGGTGTTGTTTACAAACAAACCCTAAGTAGGTCACGTTACCCTAGTTACCAGAATGCCGGCTTCTGATTGGCTGAGCCTAAGTAGGTCACGTGACGTAAGTAGGTCACGTTACCATGGTTACCAGAATGCCGGCCTCTGATTGGCTGAGAGCTTCTAAGTAGGTCAGTAGGTCACCCAGAATGCTGGCTTCTGATTGGCTGAGAGCCCTAAGTAGGTCACGTTACCATGGCAACGGGTCACGTGACCAAATGGAGGCCTCTGATTGGCTGCAGGTCGATTGAGTAATAAACAGTAGTTAACTATAGTCCCGTTCCGATACATACTATACTACTCATCCCTTTAAGGGTTATTCATATAATTTCTTTGTTTGTGTGGGTCTATATTTTTATAACGTGTTATGCCCTCGGTAATGGCTATTTTCATGCTTGGAGGACTGGCAAAATGGTGGCCCAGTTATGGGCGGGTCTGTAATATGTGTGCCTTATCTTTACACATGAGTTTGTCTGCACGCAGGGCTCTCAGTCAATGGGAACTTTTACAGTATTTGTAGACAGCTATGTATTATACATGTACATCCGGTCGGTTGAGATATTAATATAAAAAAAAGAAGGTATAATTATTTTGCACAAAAATGGGGAGGAAGAACCCCCTGGACCGGTCCTTTTCTTTATTAGACCTTTGCATTATTTGTTCTTGCATGATTCATATTTGCTAACTTATCAATTAGAAGGTACCGTATGTACAAAGTTAAAACTTTTACATAGTGTATGGCTGAAACCGTCGAGGTTTAGATGAATTTTCTCTAGAGCATGGGTGGCGTATATATAATACCTAGACCTTAGACGACCCATGCACATTAAAGCCTTTTAACTTGACTTATTTGATCTTATCATGTTTACTCCGAATATAAATGAAAAGGCATTATACGAGTTATTTCCTACACAAATGGGCCCACATTGTGCAAGTACATTATCTCTCGTATTAGGCTGTGACAAGCAACATACATTCTGCATTAACGCGTCAGAAAACAACTATTCAAACGCTAAAAACACCCATCAATTGTGCGATGGACCTTTTGGGATGCGCTTTTAGAGACAAAGACTATTTCTTTTCAACATTTCCCCAACGCCAGTCATGCAAGGGGTGTGAACTATCTATGAGTATGTCAGAAATGGTGGTGCCACAAAACGGATGGCTTTTACGACAACAGATACAGATCGCGACACTGTTAGTGTTAGCCGACTGGCGACACTCGGCGCCTGCGCACTTTTGAAAAAAGGTCGTCTGCGGGATCGGAATGAAGGGCAGTTATCTGTGCTCATCTTTAACCCTTTAGATGCCACATAGTGTTATAATACATTTGGCCTATACCCTTTATTGTCATGATGTTTGAATGCAGACATCCTGCCGACCCTACATGGCTGATACACTCCCCCTGATACACTCCTGTACTGTCGTAATGATGAATGAAATACAATGAACGCAGCGAGTAGACTCCCCGGCGCCGGCGCTGCCTTCACGCATCATTACGATATATGACATCGTACTTTAAAGTACTATCTATCTTCTGTCTTAAAGGGTTAACATATATCATGCAGACAACATTTCGGTTGAATTTGTACTCGGGTCAACACGACCTATTTCTGATCAGAAAATATTCTTTCTTCCCTCATTGGCGCTGAATAAGATCGAGTCATTTCTAGGAGTATATACCACAATAGGAAAATAAAACTATTCATTTACTAGGAAATTAGAATAGATTTGATGAAAATTAATATGATATCAACTAATTCTATCTGTCCACCCAACCACAGCATTATGAATAAAAATATGACAGAACTGTGGTAAATATCCAGTGTCCAGTGATCCTATAACTATGATGATCCCCTCCTCCCCTCCCTCAATGCCCCATATGCCGTCCATATCTGCCAGTATAAATGCTCAGCCTGAATTCCCCCCATCCCGGCGGCCTTTATAGACCTTCACAGCAATGTGCCCAGTCAGGTATGGCGGCCCGGCACGCTCCGCTGCATCCTGCTGCCCTCTGCCGCCTCGAGATGCAACTGATAACAAGGCCATACCTGCTGCCCTCAGATCGGACGATAATAGGGGACTTTACCATGTGGGCTTTTATACTTATAAGATCTCAGGTATTTTAGAAGTGTCTGATGGATTTTAACTGGGTGAGGGACGGGAGTACGAGGGAAAGAATAGAATGCAAACACTTGGGGGGAAGAGGAGCGATGCGAAAGGTTGAAGAGAAGGGTGGACAAATAGAGGACCTAAGGGAAAACATAGCTTTGGGAACCTTGCAGAAAAAAACCCAGCAGGTTTACTAAACAAATGTACATCTAAAAGCAAGTCAGGTACTTTCAGAGTCTTGACGATGTCAAGCATTTTGATAATTAGTTACCTTGATAACCAAAGACTCACCCTCCGGGCTCACCTTTAACCAAAAGTTGGTTGGTATGGGCCCTATGCATGCAATACGTATGCAGCCCTTAAAGAGTTTAACTGGAGAAGGGAACAATTCCTACCCCCCCCCCCCCTTCCTCCCACAGACAGGTAGAGATCGGTGTGATACATGTGGACGTCACTAGATGGCGCTCACGTCGTCGATAAGAGCCCGGATGTGGGACTCTATAGTGGAGATCAAGGTCATCACCTAGTCTATCAAAGTCAAATAAAAACCTATAAATGGGGGTGGGAGGAGCATATGCCTTTTCAAACCAATCACCATATTATGTGTTCTGTTTTTTGCGAATGCATACATTATTCTGAGGGGCTATTCATGGATGACCTCATCGATAAGGCGTGTGTACAACGTGCATTGAATGGTGGTACGCAGACACACATGACGTCATGAATTTGGGAACCAATCCCATATACACTATAAAGAGCAATACAAATGTACAGTATACATGTTTACTAATACAGACATACTCACACCTCTTTTGTGAGCATTGTCTAATAATGTGCCTCAGTTAGTCAAAGTTTTGACATCGAAAGTGACCATCGTTTAAGAATGTTATTTCTTGTCTTATTAAAACTAAATAACTCTTGTTGTGCTCAACTAAATGAGTGTCTAAATAAATGCCAATACTGGGTATATTAACACAATGTCTACCTTTGTCTGTTGCAGGAGACCTACGCTGTTACTGTAACGAGGCTGCCTGTATCAGCACCGCCTACATGTGTAAATCCACATCCGGGACATGCTACTCCATGATACCCTTCGACGGACGCTCCTCCACTTCCGTCCACGGCTGCGTAGAGTCACTTCCGGCCGCTGAGCGCGCCATCTGCCAGGAGGACGGAGAACTAAGGCCACATAGTGGCGGGCCACAGGAGTGGCCGATACTACTGTGTTGTAGTGACGATATGTGCAATTATAGTGACAGTCTGGATATAAAAATATATGTAAATAGTAAATCTACAACAGGCAACAGCATAAAAGGTAAGACATATATTACTCTATTTCTTTTATTTACTTTATATAATATTATATATATTATTGTTTTTCTATCTAATCAAATGTTGCCCTGTATAGCCAATGATTACTCCCTAAATGAAGGAGCAATTATTTATTTGTATACCATGGGGAAGCTCCCAAATGATGTTACGTGAAGGGGGGTGGAAAAACTTTCAATTCGATGACGTCATTTGTTAACGTTCCCCAATGTACACACCACTGTCTAGGAGTATGCATACCTCCCTCTATTATTATGGACATACATCAGACTACATCCCGTCCATTTTACACTGTGTCTATACATTGTGGCATGTAAGAGAACCATTGCCCCGGTAAAATTAAAGGGGTAGGATCATTTTTACCTTCACGTCACCTCATGCAATCACCATCACTGTGAACAGCGGTTTCCTTGTGAAGCTGTATCCAGAATGTAAAGCAACAAATACCACCCAACCCAACCCCAGTCAGAGAGAGAAAAAGCAGTGGATAGTAGATTGGAAATCTTCAGACTTTAGCCAAATCTTCATAGGAAATTTATATGATTTGATATATGATTACCAGCATGAAAAATAGGAATTCCTACAAACGTAGGAATATGTGGCTCCTCTAGTCTGTAAGGCTATACAAACATACTGAGCCCTGTACACCCCCTGTTGGTACAGCCCCCTGTGTGAGTGTCTGTGCGTGGTGCCTGATGAAGATGTGTGGTGGGGGTAAAGCGTTGGGACATCCCGGTGTGTTTTACGGCCATTAGTAGCCGGCCAGGCCTGACTCTACCCCTCCCCCTCCCTCCACACCCCTGTGGTAGGCCTACCCTATATCTACCCACCCCTGGTAACCTTGCCCTATACCTATTCTGTATTCAGGGAAAGTAAATACTAGTAGCAAATATTACTGCATGTACTTGTAAAATAGTACAATGTGAGTAAATAAGAACTTTGGAAACCTCTAATTCGCTGTCCCTCTTCCATGCTATGCACTCCTGTCCCAGCCTTCCCACTCCCTGCCCCATAAGAGGGAGTTTCTTGCCCTATTACTTGTAATGCCACTTTAATACGTGAAGTAATTTGTAAACGTTCCTTATAACTGTGGCAATATCTCTATTTTACTGCTTAATGGGGGGGGGGGGGGGCACACAATGGTAAATGTTTGCCCCAGTTCTACCATACAGGCTGCGGGACAGGCATCTGCTCATCCCGTAGCTGTGAGTTGGTGTGAGTTAGTGTGAGCTGGTGGGAGGGGCAGTAAGAGGGTAGTGGATAATGGTGAGGTATGGACGAGTGGTCTCAGGCAGACAGGGAGGGGTGTGTGTATACACAGGGGGCTTGAGGAAGGGAGGGGGGGGGGGGGGTCAGTAAATGGTACACATAACCTTCAAGCACTGAGTATATTTATACACCTTATTTCAGACTTTATAATAAGGATCATTGGGTTAAATAACGGAACATGACCCTGGCCATAAATTTGCATTGTCCAATTTTCCAAAAATGGTGACAAAGGGTAGAGATTGCATGGGGCGGGGGCTTCATTTTTGAACGTTCGCTGGTGACTGCTAGTCCTGGCTGTAGTGTCCCTGCATCAGGGTTCAGGCCGGGTTGGTTAGTCAGCCCTTTAAGGGCAGCATCACACCCATGGTCGTCATGATGCATGAATGCAACCTTGGTGAGTAACTCGCCGGTGCTGCAATCAAGGGTCGGTACTCTACGGGGTTAATGCGCACACACTCCCAAGTAGTCGGTATGATCATGATGTATTCATGACAACCAATGACATGATGCACTAAAGCAGCATACTACATTTAAAGGGTTAGATAGTTGCTCCAGGAGGAGTCGGTTCCTCCTCCCGTTGACGAATCACCGCCCTGCTCTGTCCTGACGCTTGCCCTCTCTCCTCCACACACACATATCTATACACATTCCCCAGCCTTCCCGACACCCAACATACCGGAAGTGGCTCTGTGCGCATGTGCAGAGAAGTGGCAGTGTTGACTTTTGTGTATCTCCCCAGTTGAGTACTTTCTAGGAATTCACAAGTTTGAATAACTGATTTTAACTTCTCTGAAACTTTAAGTTCTAAAAGGCAATTTTCAAATCACAAGTTAAGTAAAAGTATTAACATTTATTTGGTGGAATACATTTCTCTATGGCACCATATCAATGTCTTAATTCATTACATTGTTACCTGATCCTTTATGGAATGACTTGAATTCATAGCATCATAAATGTACACCGTCAAAGCAAGTTGCACTACCTAATGAATACCTATTGTCACACGCCAACTGAGTTGTGGCTCTTGCTCTTCTGAATGCTGAGCATCTCAATTCCAAGATTGCACCAGTGAAGATGGACTCACTCGAGTCATCACGGGGGGGGGGATCCTGATAATGTTCTAGGGCGTCTTGATGGAGTCTTGGTGCGTTGAGATCACTGGAGCCTTGCTTGGGTCTCGGTAGAGTCTCACTAGAGTTGCAGCGATGCATTTGATGCAGTCGCAGGGGGTCTTGGTGCGGTCACAGGCAGTCTTGGTGCCTTGGTGCAGTCACAGGCAGTCTTGGTGCAGTCGCAAGGATTCTGGTGCAGTCGCAGTGGGTCTTGGTGCAGTCGCAGGGGGTGATGGCAAGTGTTGGGTCCGGCTACAGTTATAGAGCTGGAGGTGGGAGACCACCCAGTGAGCTGTCAGATACGGACTGTACCCACACCCGTCCTAATTACCCATCCTCCAGCCCCTCCCCTGTTCCACCTCCCAGCACCCCTCCTCCTGGGATCAGTCTTAATCACCTACCTACATTTCCTCCTGCCGCTGGGCGCCTACTTTCTCACTACTACCTTTAGCTACCCCATTAAACCTGCAAGGGCCACATAGGGCTTTAATATGCTATGCCCTTGCCGTTCTTTCGCATTCTCTCCCTGTCGTCATCATGCACTCCATATCTCCACCCCCCCAACCCCTAGGTACTCGTGAAATGTATTTTGTCACTGACATCTTTGGATCATACCATGATTAAATCACCATGATTAGGGCCTTATTATACATTTCCATAGTGATGTTTTCATCATACATGCAGCTTTGATATGTATTTGGATATACCACCAAAGCATCCATCGGCCATACCTATTTTATCAGATGTTTACATAAGAGAGGAAAATCATATGACAAATTACCCTTGAATGCGAGTCATTCACTATGTTAACCACCTTAAACAAAGTTTTCATAGTCATGCTGTAACAGTCATTAGAGCATTCTCCTTTAACCTGATGTGCATGAATATAACATGTGCGACCACCTGATGTTGGCAAAACCCTTTCTATCTTTATTTTTGGTTTCTCTGACTGACTATATCATTCATGCTGTCGCCATCCCAGACGCATTATGACGTCACGTGCGCTCACGCATGCGCGGCTGGCGTCTCGTGGGCGGCGAGACTGTACGAGATCTTCCGAGCATGTGATGTGGGCCTGCTCCACCACTCTCCCAGCAGAGGCGGTTAGCTGCGTTTCTTTTCTCTTAGAGAAGAAAAGCACAACCCAGATTATTAAGTGACCCAATGTGCAGCCATCACAATTTTAGCACACGTGTTAAACTCCTAAATCATGAGGCTGTGCGCCAATTAAATGAGTTTCCAAAATGTATCTGAAGGATATCATTGGTCATCTCTTCGGTTGACCTGCATAAGTTTATAGTAGCCCCATGATACAATTTGAATTGTTTTGTTTCTACATGTAGCATCTAATATATTCATTATAACTCTCCCATCATGATTTGGTGAAACTTGGCTTCAGTCGTGGTCACACTAACCGTAACATAGCCGACTTGGAATGGTCTCAGCTTGAGCTTCGCGAAACAAGAAAATAGTTTTGAAAGAAATGAGTATCACTTACTAGAAATGGTTACCAGTTGGCAGAAATGATAACCACTCGCTCTGTATCAATGCCTAAGTGTTTCACTGAACCACTTATGCTTTAGTGCTTTCACACAATTTATATATCAATTTTATCTTGATACATGTATGCTTTATTATCTTACGGAATATCAATTTCTATGCAAAACTTCGGGAACAGTGTAGGTCCCTTTGTCCTCACACCCCACGGTACCACAGTATCAGTTCACTGCCAGAACCTGACGGTATATTACCTTGACGAGCATGGAAAGGATGATCATCATATCCTACCCCCTTCTGGGCTAGTGACCACCGAGCATGTGCTGTGAGAGTGGAGATGTAGGGCTGAACATGTGCTGTGAGAGTGGTGATGTATGGCTGGTCCGGGGGTAGACGCGTCATTAGGTAGCTAATGTAGGGGGCAGCACTGACGCCACCCTCAGCTCGGCCCTCTATGGCAAGCCCACCGCCACACAGTTTTTATTACTAGAAAAGAAATCACTGGAATATCATAGTATCATCCCTAGTGTTTTCGCGATATCTGTGACGGTGGTTTTAATCAGAAGACCTTTCTGCGCGGTTCAGAGGCGTAATTCCCCTAGCCCTAGCAGATTCTTGACACAGAATGTGATTAAGACTCGGCAGGCTCAACTGCATCATAGATAAAGATGACATGTATCCGAGAGGTGATTTACTGCCTTGGGTATATAACCCTCTGGCGACAGAATCAGTTTTTTCCTCTATGCCACGATTTGCATTGGAAGGGTCGATCCCATGACTCCCAATTGTCACCACTTGTAAATCGGGAGTAATTAGTTGCAGGAATGAGCGGCGGCATCGGCTTGCCATAGCTGCTGCTGCCGTACGGCGAGCTGCTCGGTGAGCTGCTCCGCTGTAACCCGAGCCGCACATCGTCTACAAACCAAACAGATCACTGACCGGGCCGCATACTCCCATCCCTCCACAACCCTGTAGGCACAGCGCCCTGCAGTAAAGCACCATGCCTTTAGACTGTTATGATGCATGAATGCAGCCTGCCATGCAGGGTTGATACACTCCCAAAGGATCGGTATGATGCATCAATGATTCAGCCCCGGTGAGTTACTCTCCGGGGCTGTATCATTGGTACATCATAATAATACATGAATATGAATCTTAGAGCTGCTGTTTAAAATGGTTAATAGACCTAATGGGGGTGGGGTATAGCACCGTACGTCTTCTGGGTAATGGGGGAGAACTCGCTGAGCAGAAGAAACGGGCGGGGGGGGGGGGGGGGTAGGTCGAACCGTGGCCTCCGCCCTCCATGGTAGGAATGAGCAGTGAGAGGGGCGGGGGGAGAGAAGCACAGAGACTGCGACAGAGTATGCATACATACATGTACACTGTATAAGATATGGAGAAGTCTGGAGGGAATCCGATGACAGGTGGACAGAAAGTTGGATACGAAAATTGCTGGTGAACATACTGACAGGGCGTCATGGGCATTTTGGGGTTAAATTAGTGACAACTATACATGTATATTGTAATATATGTTAGTTTAGTGACATGGGATGCGCTTTTATACATGTATCAGTCTTGAAATTCATTTCCTGAAATCGACAGAGGACACTGGGTAGGGGGGCATGTTGTTGCTCCCCTCCCTGTGCCCTAAGGATACGGCGTGTGTGTGTTTACATGCTTGTGGCCAGGACAGGTCTGGGGACAGGTCTAGCAACATCAGACCCAGATCAGACCACAGGCGACTTTATATCGAACACGGACGGAAGTCGGCACTCAAGTCGGCGCCGGGGCCGAACCCACCCGACCTGTCCCGACCACAAGTAAAGGCCGGGACTCGTGGTACCGACCACAGTTGATATTAAACCTTCTTCTTCTTGCTTTTCACTCCGGTCCCGAAGGGACCGGCAGGCGTATATCGCCGCTAAGGCTACGCCGATATTAAATCCTGGAACTGTGCAAGGTATCTATGGGGCTGTGCAAAATAAGTCTAAATGATATTTATATTCCCAACATTATTCAGTGGGTTTGAGCATCTCCGAGCAGCAGAGTGCCTAAACGTGACCCCCTCCATTGCAGCTCTGGCGAGTAACTCGCACAGGGACCTTGATTGACATGCACACTCGTCTTAACGTATCTAATAGCGAGCTTTTATTTTATGAACTTGGAAGGATCCACCCTCTCCCATAAGGGGATCCAAAGGCATGCATGGGGCAGTGCTGTGACCAAACATCCGCCCTCCATGATCCCTCTCAGGGCTGCATAGTGCTTGCTGTGGTCGTCATGATGCATAAGTGCAGCCCTGGCGAGCATCATGTACCATCATGCCAACTCTGCGGGAGTGTATCAACCGTACAGGGTCCGCATAGTGCATGGATTTGACCCTGGCGAGCTACCTGCTCCTACCGCTGCATTCATGCATCATACCCACAAAGGGCATATACAGTACATTAAATCACCATGCGGCCCTTAAAGGGTTTATAGTTCTAACCTGCTCCCAGGGCCCCCAGAAGGCTGCAGCAGCCCCCACACAGACAGACAGTGGTTCTCAGAGTTGCCGCCAGATGGAGCCATACCCGGTGCCGGCCCCACTTGACGATGAGGACCGTCTGGAGCCAGACCTGTCCCCTCCCTCCCTAAATATCGCCCATCAGTGCCCACCGCCGCCGGCAGAGGTCGCGACCCGCGCGCAAACAATCGTCAACTGACGATGACGCAGCGTTCTCCAAGCGCAGACAGACTAAACATTGGACGTACATATGGGGGAGAGTGGAGGATCCATGTCGCCGTTTTGGAGTGGCTCAGTCTCCAAGCAGGGCCTGCTAGTACACGGCATAGGTCGCAAAGCCTTGTGAAGGGTGTCGTCCGAATCTGAAGCGCCATGGTGGCAATATCGGTGGAATTAAAGAGGCCCCAAAAATAGGTGTCGTCATTTGTGAACGTGCCCATATCCTGTATACCGGCGGGATGTCTGTATGCAAGGCTCCTCTCAAAACCATAGCCCTGCATTGGGTACTTTTAATGCGGTATCTACCCTCTGTCGTAATGATGCATGCATGGCAGCAGCTCTAGCTGGCGAGTAACTCGCCAGTGCTGCACTGCTACATCATACCGAACATACAGGGTTGATGCAGTCTAAAGGGGTCGGCATGTTCCAAGGCATGATGCACCAACCCAGTGCCGGCGAGTTACTCTGACGATGCACTGCGATGGTGCACCATGACGACACGAGTCTTGTGGCATCATGCGGTCCTTAAAGGATTAAAGATGAAACAGTTACAGAGGTATAGGTCGCATATAAGTAGCAGCCATTATGCCCCGCCGTGATGCGGAAAATGAGTGTGTGATACGACTTGTTGTTTGACTGACTATTAGTAACGGTATGAGTGCAGATGTATAAACCTGTCAAACAAAGACAGCTCATATAGGCATGTAACTGGTCACCCTCAGAGGGCCGCCATCTTGTCCCCCAGCCGCCACCTTGTCCCCCTACGACGCCATCATAGGACACACTAGTGTCTGCTCCCCGGGCCCCAAGGGGGAATTTATGTTCCATCACTCATCCATCAGCTCATTCCCTCAGCCCCTTGCCGGTGACATAATTTGTGAACGTTCCTCACCAATAAACAGAGGACCTGGTATACTGTGAATTTGTTCGTTCTCTTCTCTGCCATTGCTACCAGCATATTACTGCAGTCATCCCGCTAGACCGCTATATGATAGAACATACGTAAGAGCCAGCGTCTGATCCATATCTCAACGTTTTAACAGACGGACAGGAAAATCACCCACCAATTTGCTCCTCCTCCAAACACAGAGCACATAATTCAGAATAAACCCGAGGTTCCAGACCACGATAGCATCATTTGTGTCTAGACATAAACATGTCTGTCCTCAGATAGACTAGATATAAATGTGCTTTGAAGTTGAAGACAAAAAAAAAGTATTAATTGCGTAAAGCCATTTGTGGGGCGTACATTAATGATTTCAAATGTTGAGACTGTTATGCTATTTGGTAGTGGTCCACAGAGAAAAGAAGTAGAATGACTGTGGCTCCTGACTTGATCACTGAGGTAACTCTCCCCAGGACTCTAAAGTGACTCCCTAACATTAGCTGGACTCTATAATAACTCTATAATGACTCCTATTCTAAGAACCCTAATGATTCGGAGTCACTTTAGAGTCGTGGGGGGAGTTATCTCCCTGGTCGAGTCCAGATCCCGGCCCCCGCACTCCATGTCTGCTGTGACACCATCCTAGTTAGAAAAAAAACGCGATTTTTGGTATTTAATTTTCTTCCTTTAAATGTCATCGTTTTTCAATAATAGGGGTGCTTTTTCAAAGAAATATTCGTGAAAGTTGAAAATAGGGGGTGTTTTCTGAACAGAGAGTGAAAATATCATATTATAGGGTACCCATGTCTAGTTTTTAGTTGGTGATGATGTTCTATTTTCCTTGTAAGTAATGATATTAGCGATATGCATAATATTTATTATCACAAAGAGCTTTATTTATCATTCAATCAAAGGTTGGGCTTTCTAAAAATGTTTGCATTTTCTGAAAATAGGGGTTCTTTTTAGGCCTCAAAAGTTCTTGTTGGCAGGGGTCCAGACTCCTACCCGTGATTCTACTTCTTTTCTGTGTGAATTGCGTTGAACCAGGGCTGCAGTCAATTCACATTTGAACATACTGGTATAATTGTATTAGCGATATACCATAATACTAATAGATATAAGCGGTATACAGTACCATACATTTCCATGACTATACTGTAATATGACTATGCCATACGTGTCGATAGGACTGAGAAAATAAAAGAATTACAATCCTTCGAAAAACGTTTCTGGTAGCGGTTTTCTCCCCCGTACCATTTCCAAAATGCAGCTTAATACAAAGAATACAAGTAGGCATATATATATAGGGATATCATAAGTATGCTTGTATTTACTCTACTGATTTGTCACTTTGTTTTTACCAACGCACAGACTCATGTAGTCTAGACAGTAGGTTCACAGATATGCATACCAGTTAACCCTACAAGGGCCGCATAGTGCTTTAATGGAAACAAATACACTACCCTCTTGTCATCCTGAATCAAAGTAGGCAGTCCTCATCAGAGCTGTATTCATACATCATACCGACCCTATGTACCCCTATGAGATTGATGCACTCCAGATGCATGATGCAGCAATACAGCGCTGGTGAGGTGCATCGCAGTGACAACTGAAATGAGCTTAGGGGCATCATGATCATGCTGCCCTTAAAGGGTTAATTAGTCCCCTGGTGTCATGTGGCCACGCAGAGCACTGAGAGCCGTGATACCTCCATTGATGTATGCCTATCGACACTCATGATTGACTCAAATGTCAAAACAAAACAAATTGTCAAAAGTCTTCCAGCTTTAAATGTTCTCTCATTGAAAGGGCACAGGGTCTATAGTCTATAGTATTATGGGACTTATACATGCATATATGTATATGAATGACAACACGATATTGCGGTTGACTTTTACAGTAACTACACGATATTGTAGTACGATTATAGTACCCTGACACATACTAAAATTAATGTATAATGTGTATTAGAATAACACACTTCCATATACTGCGATAGGTACATTACTTATATATGCAGTGCCCACCATTGCTATATTGATGCTCATCATGCTCATGTATACCACTAACCTAGAGAGAGGGATGGACTACACCACGTGTGTATACCTTACAGGTTAGAGTTACTTCCCACATATCTACTCTATGTAGAGTAACCTCAGGGTATAACACTATCTCTGGTCGCCCTGTGCAGTCAGCCACAATTCGCCATTTTGTCCCTCAATAATCTTAACTTGTCCCCAGAGTCAGCCACAACGCCCTGACTGCTCACAGACGTCTTGTATCATTGCATTAATATGTGGATGTTAATTTATATTACTTAAACCACGGTGGTGGGGCAGAACAATAGAGTTCGCACCTTGGTTATACCGCATACCCTGGTTTAAAACAGATAGACAATGGTTATGAAGAGGTATGTAGATTAACCACAGCTTGCTGGTAGGGCGACTTGGGCTTCGCCCTCGTCTGGCCCCACCAGCAAGCTGTGGTTAATTCTACATACCTTTTCTTAACCATAGTCTATCTATTACATAAAGATGCAAACTTTAAGGTTTTCCATGACGTCAGAGGTTCCCTCATGCATGTTTATTGAACAATCTTTGGGTGTTTCTCCTCCTATTTTGATTTTAATGTGCCCATGAGACTCATATCTTTTATACCGCCATCTTTGATAATTATGTGGTATTCAGTTTGTATTTCTTCTCGTAGTCAGTTGTACCTTCAAGTTTCATGCCTGGTTTAGGTTCCCTCCCCTGCTGTAGTGAGCACGTTAATGCCCTGGAGCAGTGTGTCTGTACCTGGCTGCACCTAGCTACCAGTGGACCAGTATATGGGGGCTTTATCTGCACTTGTAGATAATCCTGACACGTCCAATTTGACTCCGGTATCTCCTACTGCGGGTAGCAGCGTTTCAATTACCAACACAGACTGGGTGTACGAAAAGAGAGGGATGGGCGATGGGAGTATGAGAGAAAAGGGGGGGGGGGGGAGAGGGGATTGAGACCGGGGGACGGAGCGGGAGAGGGAATATAAAGCGAGACGGGAGGGAAGTGAAAGGTGAAGGGAGAGGAGAGAGATATGGGAAAGGGTGAGGGGAGGGGGAGAGAGGGGGAGAGAGGGGGAGAGAGGGGGAGAGAGGGGGAGAGGGATGTAGAGAGGATTAGAGACGCACAGACAGGGGAGAGAGACAGAGAAGAAAAGGAGGGGAGAGGGATTCATCTTACTCTAAAGTCAAATCGCGTTACGATTTGTAATATAGGTCTCCTATGCCTGCCTGTTAGAACACCAGCCCCTCCCAAACACACCCCTCCCCTTACTTTTCCCATACAACACCCCTCTCATATTCCTCAACACACATGTGCTATACCGTCTTGTTTAGCCGGCCCTTACACAACCTCCCCACCCCGAATAGTCACCGCGACACCGCCCGTATCTGCGCGCGCATTCCGCGGCGCATGCGCTGTGTTGTGGCGTCGCGGGGGGTCGGGTTTCCGGCGGGCAGGGTAGGCACCAAAATATTTACATTTGTGTGGCACTGGGGTTGTTCTGACGGGCGGACAGACTGGGGTATGCTTGCTAAACACTTGGGCTGTGTGTGGGGGCTGCTGCCACCATTGGTGCCGCCCTCTAGAGTGTGCTGGGAGAACGAAGCACTAGGAAAATAAGTATAGGGGCCAATATGTATGTTCTATGTATCTCAGCATGGGGAACCTGTGTTATCTATCTGAGACTGATTTTATGTAGCTTTTTATTCAAAAATCACTGTGGTATTAGATGAATACACATGTAGCTATATATCCTACATTTATTAGGAGACACTGGATTTTCTCTGCCAACCCCTTTTATATGACAAGTACCCCAGAGAAATAGATGCATTTAAATGCCCTCTATAAAGAAGGGAACTTTACAATGCTTAATATGAACGCCTCTAATTACATTGCTCTGAATTTATGTCTCTGTGAAACACATCCATCCACTCTTTTACCTGTAAAGCTACATGACAAAATCTAAAGTGCAAAAACTCACACATCTATAACCTTTCTATCATTGCAGGTGAATCTCCGAGTTCGCGAGGTTCGAGTGCGGGTGGAGCAGGTGATCGACAAGAGCAGCTCGACGTATCGTCGAGCTACTCACATCGACTGCTGTGGTTCAAGGCTGCAGTGATTGCAGTCCCCATAGCAGGGGGCTTCATCCTTATTCTACTAGTGCTTCTAGCGGTGCGCATGCTCAGAAATGACAGCAGGCGCCATCGACAACTCCTCCAGATGAGACAACATCAAGGACTAACCAAGGCGCAGTTATATGTCGCTGATCACTTCTCACCGGCCGACAAGATGGCCGAGAAGCATGGACATTGGAACAACATAGACAAGCACAATGTTGTGTATAAGGATGTCAATGTGAAGGTGGACTACTCCAGTCATGGTTACAAGAAGATGACCAATAGTTCACAGCACAGCGGCTCTTGTAGCTCTATTATAGTTTGGGGCAAGTCGGATAAACCCGACCCCTCGTTGACTGTCGTATAGGAGCTGTCGCTGGTCCCCGGAAGCACCAAAGAGACTATGTGTTGACACCGGAGGAACCAGCGAACTGTGGAGCAACTCTGATTGGTTGCCATAGTTACCAGTCATTGTTGACATGGACACTTGGTAGTTACATATGTATACCATGGTAACCAGTCATTGTTGGTATGGATACAAAATTGTGATGGCTGACTCATTGAAATACTGTCTTACAATAGGGTGCTGCTTGTGTCAATGATGTGACAGTTGACAGTGTGACACTGTGTTGACAGTCGAAAGACAAAACCCCATGACTCAGCAACAAATCTTGCCTTGTGTGAATAATATTAATTTTAAACTTAATGTCATGACCATGACTTATTATGTACAGTGTATAAAGTATTTTAGGAAGTGTCATCATATGGATACCATTGGTTATAATTACCGCAAACAAAGCTTACGGATAGCTTCTGAGTTCAGATGGCATTGTGCGACATACTCGGTCATATTAAAGCTATCGTGTCCCCAGAAGCGTCTTCCCCAGCTCCTGTCTCATCTATTAAACCTGTTGCCCGACATTTGTTGTCATGATGCATCAACGCATCAGGCCGAGCCTTCAAGAGTGTATAAGCCTTGTTGGGTCGGCATGATGCATAAATACATCACGCGTGAGTGACTGAGGTTACTTGACGACAAAGCACATAGCGGCACTTAAACACATTATGCGGTCCATAAAGGGTGGATGCATGGTTAATGGTTACTGCTACTACGAAGAACATGTGATGCCATCAACGCGTTGCCTACTTCTGTTATTGTACATGGACATATTCATAATCTGAAATTTGAAAGCTGCCAAAAATTCTGGAAAGCATCAGCAATATTCCTACACTGTCTTCTTCATTTAACTGTGATTTCGTCAGTTGTACAAACTATTATCATATACACATTTCAAATACATGTGAGCTATGTAAAGTACCAAGTCAATTAACTAATTCACAAACTTATGCCAAATATTGGGTAAACAAGCAATGAGTAAATCACCTGATTAAAAGAAAACGCCTTTCTGCTTTAGGCCACTTAAAAAAATAAAATGGTTTCTCATCACCGCGCGCATCATAAAAATCCGGTTTTGAGGAAACCTTTTTTTTGTTGACAATTTTGATGAAAAACCTGATAAAAATGGACAAAATTGGTCATATTTGGTATCAAATTAAAGCTAATAATGCCAGCAATGCATTGGTATAGCAATAACTTACATTTTCCCCACTTTTAACTCTTCCTTTCCCAGATCATTTTTGGAAGTTTTTTGGACTATAAATGATGGCATGAGCATTCTAAAACTTTTGGAATTATGTAAATATTCAAACTACAAGTGGAGTAGTGATACTATGAACTAAGGATGTTGACTTAAAAGGGTGTTACCCTAGTATTCAATATCTATTTTAATAAGCAAGATATGGCTCTATCAAAATAGCAATGATATAAAAAAAAGTGTATCTTGAACCAATATTCAAACTGCAATATTTTAGGATTGCCTTCATCAATTGAGATGGAATAAATACCATATTGTAGGTTTTGATGGGTATTTTCCGAATTTGTATGTGGAATGGTCATGTCGGCCATATTTGATACGGTTACCATGGGAACCAATAATTCACGAAATCACTATTTCTAGCAAATCTGTTGCTATGGCAACGGATATTTTGATCAAAATCACACCAAAAATAATGGGAAATATTAGTACCATCTTTTTAATCTTGAAAAACTCTCTAAAGTAGGTTTTCACCAAAAAAAATCATATTGTCCTACATTTTTAATGATTTTTACCTGAGAAATCGATTAAATATAGGTCAAAATCGGGTTGATTATCCCTCAAGTTGGTAAGCAAACCATATCAAGGAAAATACTACCAGAGATTAATGGTTCGGGATCCCTGGAGACCATATTCCAAATAGTCAGAATCCAAAAAATCTAAGCTTTGAAGCAATTTTTGAGAAAATGGTAGGGGCCTCAAAATCGGCCAAAAATCGGCCGAAAATTCGCATAAATGCGCGATCGGGAAAGGAAGAGTTAAAGATCAATTAATTCTTAACCAATAAACTTTGAATTATTGGCCACAAAATCGTAAATTATCCTATACATTTTGGCCTCCGAGTAAAAAAAAAAAAAAAAAAAAAAGCCTCCCTCATCAGATTTTTCAGACCTTGGTGATGAGAAACCACTTTTTTTTTTGAGTGGCCTTACAGATATCTTGAAACTGCCTCATAGCAAGGGTACGCAACCTGTATAGCAATTCTAGATGCATTTTGATGACCATTTCTCTGGTTGTAAATTAATACTGCAGGTATAATTGTCCTGATACATGTATATAATAATTCAAACAACTCACTGCTACAATGCCATATGGCCACAACATATACCTGTAATTAAACGGTGGCCACCATGCATAGACAGCCATCTTGTCCCCCAGAAACATACTGTCATTTCCCGTTTAATCGCAGGGGTCTCAAAAGAGTGCCGGTCTCGTTAGTTCAGGTCTCCGCCACTGCCACAATGGCCACACCCTTCAGGGAACGTTCACAAATGAGGTCACCAGCTAGGGGGTCTGGGGTATTTGGGTACAGTGATGAAACGCGGCCGTGGTCGTACATTTGTACAGTCCAATCTGCCCAAAGTGGTGACAAGGGGTCGGGGTATTGAGGAAAGGTCCCTAAATAAGTGCCGTCATTTTTGAACGTTCCCAAATACTACACTATTGCCTTGTGTATAGCTACATCATAGGTTCCGTCTACATGTGTATATAAAGATAATTTAATGGTATCATATGGCACATATATATGTACATTGCTTCAGCCATGGGTGTACAGAGAAGAAGAGGGAAATCATGTTAAGTATTTTGTTACATATGAAATGGAATTTATTTATTATGAAAAGTTAATAAAATGTTGACCACCTATGGTTGGTCATGTGATGAAATGAATTGGACTGTGTTTGTGTTCAAAGTGATTTTCTATTTGTATTTAAATGATATGTTATTCAAATTCATGTTTCACGAGACACGTCTGAATGGGCAGATATGCCCCAAACCAGAGCTTTGAACAGGTTCTGGAGAATAGTAGCCCATATTGCAATACATTTCCTTTAAAATATGGATATCATATTGTCGTTAAATTGATTTAGAATGCAATATCTGCTGGTTTATGATAATGAGCAATCTAATGGGCGGGGGAACTGCATATATCCCAATACATAGTAAAAATGCCATTTTCCCGCTCATTGTGGGTTCCCTTGAGGCGCCACCTGGTGGTTTTTAGTGGTCACATGACCACGCTATAATGACGTCACAGGTGGCGGTGGGCGTCCGTGTCGTCTGCCCTTATGTACAGGGCCATGCCTACAAAGCACCATGTTGGCTTTACGTCCATCAGTCTCCCTCCTGTCCCACACCGTCCCGACAACTCCTGCGTCTCAGGGGCGCTTGGCAGGACAAATGTTTGTCCCGTCCGCCGTGGGCAATTGATGATGTCGGTGCGTGATGGATCGACGGACGCCCGGTGGTACTACCGTCATGCACCGCGCCAACATGCTGCGGTGCACGGCGGGACGGGGTGGACGGGACGTCACGGGCTGCTGCACACTCCACTGTCTCTGCTGAGGTTTGGTGTATACTACACACAGAAATTTCACATGATAGCACACACCCTTAAAATGTAACCTATTTTCTGGATGGCCAAAAATATACCTAAAAAACGCACACTGTGAAGATCTCATAAAAATGAGCCAGATAATTTCGGTTATACCCGGTGTAGTTGAATACCCTCTTAAGAATACCAAGGGAATACATGCACATGGAAAAGGGGGAGGGGGAGCAGGGGCCCCCTGGCCCCGCAAAAAATTCATACACAATTGTATGCAAACACAATTTCTAACTTTACCCCTCACACACACATATTAATAGGAAACGTGGGGGAAAGGGTCTGGGCCCGCAATCAGAATTAAAGGGGGTTAAAAATAATATACTGACCCAATATAAGCGTGTATATTGTATACATATGCTTAGTGTCGGTTGGAATGCCCCCCCCCTCCAATGAAGATTGGCTTCCTACACAAAAGGGTTGGTTTAAAGTAACATTATGGGTATGGACCCCTAAAATCGACATGGCGACATTGCTATTTCTTAAAATCGACATGGTGACATGGCCATTTAAGTGACATGTGACATGGACATTTCTTAAAATCGACATGTGACATGGGGCTTAGTGACATCAAGAAAAATCCCTCATTTGGTGCACAGTAGATTACCTAACTTTTTCTTCAAATTATGTCCCTGCGCCCCCAAGACCCCTATGAATGAGTCCCTTAGTGACACTAGTGACATGACTTTTTCCTTAGTGACATGTGGCATGGTCATTTGTTAAAATCGACACGTGACATGGGGACCCCCCCCCCCCCCCCATCTACCCCCCCCCCCCCAACATTGTGCCTCTACATGGGTAAAATTCGACACGGGAGACACGGCGACACGGCCCTTTTAGGCCATTTTAAAAATCGACGGACACAGGAAAATCGGGGATAAAAATCGACCCACAGGGAGTTTTCTCTCTGTTCTTACATACCTAAAAATCGACACGATTCCACAGCCCCCCTGCTTAAAGCTGGGCCGTCGGGGAAAAAGGTCAGCATTTATAGACATGGCCATAAATAGCCTAGTTGTACAAGCTTCCACCAGAGGGCAGCAGTGAGTGTGTACCTCTTCAAGCAGAGTATCAGGCACAACATGTGCTAAGTTCCTTAGTATAAAGGAATAGGTAGGCTAGTTGGAAGGTCTGATTGCCCATAATTGATGTAAAACCAGAATTTTATAAGCAGCAGCATGGGGGGGGGGGGGGGTGGGTCTTAAAAACAGTATAGAAAATCTAATAGTTAGGGCCTACTACCAGCAGAAAGGCAAGGGTAAAAGGTTGGTTCTGCCTGGAATTGAACCCGGGCGACACGGCGACACGGCCAAAATTGTGGGTACCCATGTAGAGGCACAACATTGTGTGAGCAGCTAGGTCCAACAGGTACATTGGTAGCTGCCTTCCCCTTTCATGTAACAGTTCTTTCTTCCGTCTAACGCTGACATGTTGTATATCAAAAGAGTGGTAACAATACTAACCATACTAATACATTGTACACATACTTATCTTTATAAGTATCCGATGTAGATTTTGTAGGCTAGATTTTCTGGTGGGTCATCTGACCTTTTACAATATTTGCCAAACCGTAAAAACTGGCCAAAATAGAGAGAAAATATTAAGGTATAAGATAATGCGAAGAAAAAGGTTGGATTTTAGCCCAGGGTTGCCGAGCACGGTCAGATATCATGACCGGAAACGCACCTTAGAAGGATAGCCTTGGTCGTTTGACATACATGGGAAGAAGGCCCAGGGTTTCCGCACCCTCTCACCCCTTTCACATATAAAAGATAATTTTCTAAATAAATCTTTTTCTCGCACATGAATTGGTCTTTACTGGATCCCTCCCTCACTGCCCCTAGGTCGGTCTGCGCCTGTGTGTGGTGTGTCTGTAGTGGAGGGCTGGTTATTGACTCAGGGGTCTACATGGATAGAGATGTACGTCGCGCCGTACTCATCCAATGCTGTGGCTCCAGAGGGGTAAAAGGCGACCTGGCGACCTGGGCCGTTTTCCAGGCGACTTTTCGACCTGGACCATTAATTTTTGTGACCTGCGACCTGTTGTTTTCAAATGGCCATACTGATATATAATAAAAAGGTGACCTGCGACCTGAATATTTTTGCAAAAGAAGCGACTTTGCGACCTGTAGCCCTTAAAAGAGGCGACTTTGTGACCTCAGGGGGGGGGGACCCCTCTGCACCCCCAATGCTCATCCATTATACTCCCCTTACACCACCCCGCGTCTCCCCTGCGTTCCCCCCGCGTTCCCCCTGCGTCTCCTTGTTTGTCCGCACGCCACCAGACGGCAGCACAAACGGAGACATGATGGATGGAGGCGGCTGGACCCAGCAGGGCCCCACTCCAAGCTGCACTCTCTGTTTCATTTCAGTTAACCCTTGAAGGAGGGCATAGTGCTTCAATGTCGTTCCTCGGCCTCCGTAGGGTCCGCATGATGACTAATAGGTGAAAATACATTAGGGTAGGTTCACCCTAAGTCAAATTCATACCTTGAGTCAACCACTTTTGACATGAAATTCCTGGTCCACTATGAATCCGGTAGCAATAAACTCCCATTAAATCGAAAATTGAATTGTTTTAAAAGCATGTACTGCACATTGCATTCTTATCATCCTTCTTTTTCATATGGTAAAATCAGCCAGAAGTACCATTATTTGACCTGTTTTGATGAACAGAGAATGGAACTTTCTCCACCCTTTATGATCTATTGTAGTTAATTTGAACTATTTATCCTTATAATATGATACATAATGTTTATTGGGTTCATGATTTGCTAAATTACATTTAGGACTGATTTCATAAGGGGTACCCATTTTCACCTTAAGTCAGCCACAAATTGAAAGTCAGCCACCTCATACCTTAAGTCAGCCATGGCATTCTCTCCTCTGGAATCCCTCCTGGAATTCTCTCACCCAAAATTCTTACCATAGAACTCTCCCCCTACCCTTATGAATCCCCCTCCCTTCTGAATTCCCCCATCTACTACAGGGTTAAGGATAGCAGACTTACCAGTGTAGTGTATAGAGGGCAAGGGTGAAAGCAAAAAGAGGGGGGGGGGAGGTGTGGGGGCAGAGCCCCAAATACATTCAGTACATCTGTCTACTCATCCACATATTGCATGTCTATAATATAATATCAAATCTTCACTGCTCATACAAGTAATACATGTGTATATTGATAGCTCATGATGCAGTTGTATTATCCTGAGATACCATAGTGACTTTGTCTTGATTATTCCATATCTAATAAATTGTTTTCCTCTCTACTGTTGGTTGTAAAATATTTATATGTGATACATACATTCATGCATTAATAAAAATTCCCAAATAACTGGTTTATTCCACATATTTCTGGTTTGTAAGATGGCTGACTCAAGGTGCATTTTGGCTGACTTAGGGTGAAAAGGGCCTATTCTGAATGCTCTGATGAATCATGTAATTAAATATTATAACCTAATAGATGGTCCTGTAAGATATCATGAGTGTTATTCTCCAGATCAATACCTAAAATGTGGTTCATTTCTGATGGTTATGGATATCTTCTGGGAGCACTTAGACCTTAAAGGTAGCTCATACAAATACATGACTCAGACTGGTTGAAAGTGGTGAATCTACCCTACATCACGACGCGGCCTCTAAATGGTCAAACCCCTGTTCATTTGCTTTCTTCCTTTGCTGTATTAAACCTTTCATTCTTTTTTCCCGTTCTACCCTATAATATGGTTCATTCTTGAGCGTCCATTTTTTACAGTTCGAAAGTTCTTTCTTTCTTTCTTTCTTTCTTTCTTTCTTTCTTTCATTATTTTCTTTTTTTTATATTTGTGCATTGAAATCTCTTTATAAGGAGGAATGATATAAGGAACTTTCTTTTATAAGGAACATGTTTCCCATTGCCAAAATTGTCTATTCTCTCTTCATTTACTATTGGAACATTGCTTTTAAGATTTCATTGTAATATGCTATATAGTTTATGGGGTATACCGGGTTATATTAAGCCTAGGTGAAAATATGCAAGGCTTAACAGTTCATGAGGTGTATGTCTAGGACAGGTGTGTGTGTGTGTGGAGGGGGGGGGGGGTCAGGATGCATGTGGCACCAGGTGTGTCGTTCTGGGAACACCTGAGAAGCTGAGATCCCGGACCAGGCCCAGGTGGGTCGGTATTAACCCCTCATAGACAGCATAATGATTTAATGAACTATACCCATTTGTCGCCATGATACATGATTTATGCAGCACCCGCGAGTAACCCACTAGTGGTGCATTAATGCATCATGTCGACTCTACAGAGTTGACACTGAAATGATTCAACACTGGCGAGTTACTTGCCGGCGCTGTATCTGTGCATTATGTCGACACATACACATGAAGCCCTCAAATGGATCATTAGGTTCAAATGTCTCAACTTTGGAGGAAAGAAAAGAGGAAAATCCTCCTGATGATGTGGCTACAGGTGTGTATCGAAGGGCGCTGGGGCTTGAGGGTGTCAGGTGAGGGGAGCTGGTGCCATGGTTGGCGCTAGGTGGCGTGGGAGACAGCTATTACTCACCTGTTCAGTTGAGACACAGGTACACACCTACCCCAGTACTACTCCACCCTACCCTGCTCTCCCCCATCAACCCCTGGCAACTTCATTCTTTTTGTTCGTTCATTCGTTCGTTCGTTCGTTCGTTCGTTCGTTCGTTCCTTCGTTCGTTCCTTCGTTCGTTCCTTCGTTCGTTCGTTCGTTCGTTCGTTCGTTCGTTCGTTCGTTCGTTCCTTCGTTCGTTCCTTCGTTCGTTCCTTCGTTCGTTCCTTTGTTCGTTCCTTCGTTCGTTCCTTTGTTCGTTCCTTCGTTTGTTCCTTCGTTCGTTCCTTCGTTCGTTCCTCTCTTCCTGTGTTTGTTTGTTTGTTTGTTCCTTCCTTCCTACCCACCTTCCTTCCTTCCTTCCTTCCTTCCTTCCTTCCTTCCTTCCTTCCTTCCTTCCTTCCTGTGTGCTCCCCCATCAACCCTCTGTAATCCCACCCCTTTATTACCGCTTTCCTTCCTTCCTTCCTTCCTTCCTTCCTGCAATTTAGCGTGCACTTAAATTCGCGATTTTAGTCGTATAACAAAACTGGATAAACCTTTACGTTCTCAATATTTTCGTATTTTTCATTTCAGCAAAATTTGCACACTATCTTTGGCATGGGTTGCCTTCTCTCCGAATCCTCTGACTGGTATCATCTGCCCTGTTGTGTCCTTCCCCGGTGGGTAAATGAAGTCATACAGGTAGCTATGGTAAGGTGAGCATCAGGTAAGGTGAGGGTTAATGAGGATTAATGCGGGGGGTTGTGGGTGTGTGGGTGTATCAGAGTGCACCATGCATGTGTCCCTACCGTTCTGCTACCACCGTTATCTACAAGTGGTTCCCTTTCATGTGCTTCTTTCCTCCCGCCACTACAGGAGAGCTGCAGACATGGTGGCGCCTCCTGGTACCAGACTGTCTGCCCCCCATGTCTGTTACCATGGTAACACAGCAGTCTTCCCGCCGGTCCTCGCCTCACACCACCTTATATAGACATAGAGTTGATGTGGTGCATGTTATGGGGATATATGTCTACGTGTGGTAACGCCCAACCCCTGGTGAGATATTCATGCGTGTAGTGCTCACTGCCAGTGTGAACATTCTAAGGGTCGCATATTATATAGTTCTTCGGTGCGACGCTATATGTTTTGCTTCTTCATGATGTACAGATCTGATGCAGCCCCGGCGATTAACTCGCCAGTTCCTGCAAACATATATTACGCGAACTCTATAGGCATGATGCACCAATGTGTAGGAAACGAGGTGTGTTGTCTTTGACCACAACTACAAAATGATGCACCAATGTAGTTGGGGCTGAGCTACCTACCTACCGGTGCTGTACGTGTTGTCCAAATGCATGGGCGCCGAAATGTCGCCAGAGAAACACCCTCATTTCCTTATACTACTCACACAATCTAACATATTCGGTACCCACGTTTTAGTATTATTCACTATAGATGCTATGTAGCCACATGCTATAATTATGCAATTCCTGTGATTTCCGTCTATATCTAACCTGTAATTTATCCTAGAAGTATGGACCTTACTTCTTAGTAATGCTATGTACTGCTATATATGTTCATCGCAAGTAGTATATGGAAATGGTGAAATGCAGATGGGTACAGGGAATAGGAAACTCTGCCTGTCTCTACCACTGTTTGTCAGGCTGTCTCTGCCTCCCTTTCTCTACCCCCTCTACCCCTGCATCCCTCTCCTCTTTCTCCCTGTCTGTGTCACTCTCTCTAAAATATACATAATAGGTTGCAATTACAAGCTTCTGCATTTAGGGTAATTCCATCTGGAGTCATGCACGTACTTTGAGACGAACACATGAATTTGTGTTGATTTAATCATCCTATCTCTTTATTTTTGAACGGTGGCAAATAATAAGTTTCATATTTTATATTAAAGAGCTAATAGAAATCTTATCGTACATGAATAAATAGAAATTTCAGTGTCCGTCTGAACAACAGGATTTGGACTGGAGCCGGTTGGTGTCCCTGTACCAGTAATAGGGCCCCAGACGGGTAAAATCGACAAATCGACATGAGCCTAGTGACAAGGGACAAGACCTATTTCCTAGAATCAACAAATGCCATAAGCATTCCTTAAAATCGACAAGTGACATGAGACCTAGTGACATTTTTACAGTGTCAGTGACAAGTGACAGGGCCCTTTCCTTAAAATCGACAAGGGACATTGACATTTCTTAAAATCGACAAGTGACACAGCAACCCCCCGTCTGGGGCCCTAGTAATGTATTTGAGGGTGTGTGACCGGGTGCGTGATTTATAATGACGTCACGTCACTTCCGGCCGTCAGCCTCGTTCTGGACGTCATCCTGGCAACATAAATGTCGCCTGTGCCCGGCTGAGATTGGCATCTTCTGATTGGACGATGTCTTCCAAGGGCAACTCAATAGTATAACATGGCTAACCCCCATGCACCCCCTCCCCCACCACCCCACACCACGCCACAGAATGAGAACAATGTCGACACTTTAAGGGCCGCATGGTGCTATAGGGGTCAGGCTGGTCGCCCTGTGGGCGCATCCATTGCTTGATCTGGTAACCGGCGAGATAAGCACTGATACAGCAATCACAATGGGCACAGGCACCATTGTGATTGCTGTATCAGTGCTTATCTCGCAGGTTACCAGATCAAGCAATGGTGCCCCCTATTAATGAACCTGCAACCTCGGTATACCTTTTACCGACATGATGCATGAATACAGCCATGTAAACTCGCCAGGACTGTATTCATTCATCATGATGATAAAGGGAATTGTGCATCAGCTATCAATTTCTACCTATTGCATGACCATACTACAAGTAGGTTCATACTTAAATAGTATATACCGGGTACATGTACTTTCCAGATATAACCCTCTTCCAGGCCCGTAACTAGGGGGGGGGGTAGTCGTTTCGAACGAACGACCCCACCCTCCTTGAAGGAGGAAAATTGTTCCACCCTATAGCTGAGTGGAAATAGGACATAATTGTCTACCTCTAATTTTTTACGGCTTGTCGATCGGACAATTATTGAGGATTCTAGAGAGAAAGCTATGAAGGAATAATTAGATGCACAAAACTCAGCTTTCTCTTTAGATATATAACGCAAAGTTCCACCTCATATTAGAAAAGTCCAGTTCCACCATTGAATTAATCGTATCAAGTTCCACCTTATCCTAAAACGAACCACCCCGCGAAGAGGGCTAGTTATGGGCCTTTCTTCATATGTTAACACAGGAGTAATTCTGCGACTCAGGGACTGCGGCTAGTCTACCATCATCCTCCCTGCGTTGTGTCAGTGTTCCAGTCTGCACGGCGACATCTGTTGGAGATAAACCGGCTTTTATGGCGCCCTCCACAAATGACATGGTATGAGGACCCCGATCCGATTGGCTCCGATTGGCCCCGATTGGCTCCGATTGGTTCCGATCTCCAAGGCACTATCAGTCTGGGTTCCCGGGTCTGGGCTCTCTCCTTCTGAGTTCAAAGATAATAACCATGAGTCTGTGTAGGCGTGTTGCTCATGGCAAGCCTTTTTTTGCCAGTTATTGTTTCTTTTCTTTGATCTTCTCCAAAAACGTTCCCATTGTAATATAACGGAAAGGGGAATGAGTGGTCAACGCTGGAAGTAGTGTAAACTAAGATCTGGTCTCAAATAAGCGCCGGCCTTGTTCATACGCCGTAAAATTTGACAAATTTGCTTGAATTTAAGAGACACAGGGGTGCTTATACATATATACAGACCACTATGGCAAAGCTCGCCCAGCACAGTCTTTGCGGAAACTTTTTCGGCATGCAGGACAGTCGGTCCTGCACCTAGCCAATTTTGCAGGACCGTACAATTCTCTGCAGGACCGGATACCAAAATTGAAGTTTTGCATAATATTTAGAATAGAATAACATTTATAAAAGAAATAATAACAAAGAAATTGCTTCAATTTGCCGAGAATATAAGTGTGCACTCTAGAACTTGTAACATAAGTTCTAGTTGGAATATTTGAAAAATTCTTTCAGTTCTGGAAAGCCCAGAATGTGGAGGACATCTGGTCCTGAAACACTAGTCATTCTGCCGGACCAGAGCCATTTAAGGCGGACATTGCCACTGTTCGGCACCTTTTGGCAAAGACTGCCAGCATGCCACAGCATGACACTAATTTTCTGGGGGACTAGAGGCTTTATAGTTTAATTCATACATGTCTCTTGAACGGCAAACAGACAAGCGGCTTGCCCACAAACAATCCCCAGTGGATCAATTTGGCGCCGCCACAGACCTGGCTCAGTGTAGGAGATTGTGACTGATTCCTATCTAAATCCACCAATCACAGCGGCCCATTACCGTCAGTGCGGGCCTGGTCGCCGCTAACGTCACTTCCGGCATGACTAAGGTCTTTTTGTGGCGACTGATAACGGTCTGTGGCCGGCTGATGGAGACAAGATGGCGCCGACGGTGCGGCAGTCTGTCTCCATGGTAACCCCCTGAGTTAACCATGGCGCTTACCCATGTGACAGTCAGGCGTGGGCTGGGATGTACACTGATAGTCTAAATGCTCCGGGCTCCAGTCTGTAGCGGCTATCCCAGGTGGGGCTATTGAGTATTGGTCAGAATGACGAACTGATATTCAAAAATGATTAAGCCAAAACTGAGGCCTTTAATTACCCTAAAAGATGTATACTCATAGGAATGGAAAGACTAAGGTGGGTTGGTCACTACTGACTATACCTGATAGTATTAACTAACAATGGTTGGTCGTAAAGGGAGTGAAGCAATTACTAACCAAGTTCGTCACTATTGATTAAGTGCTGGAGTCTTAAGATTATCTGTGTAGTGGGGTGTCTGCCTAGATGTGGAATAGGCCCGGGGGAATAAGAGAGGGGTCATTTCGAAAGCTGGTACACGAGCTGGCACACTTTAACCTATGTCTATATTACTTCATTTGTTTCTCAGACGATTTATAAACCCCTTTCCCTCTTATAAACTGCCATATATATATTCTGCGATAATGGAGTGTGATCATATTATTCTCAATATACATAGCATACATGCTTTTAATTTCAACCTCTTTGCCTTTTTGGTGGGAAGGGATACATTTGTGTATTTCTCTTGCCAGCTGCATGGCTGCAAGGCTTTCAGTGCACCTCAGCGGGCACACGATTCAGTTCAACGTTGAATTAACATTGAATCAACATTGAACAAGTATAGAATACTAGTGCCCGGTGTGTGGCTAATGTTATTAATTAAATGATAGATTCAATACAGGAAGAGTTTTCTCTTTCTCTTTATTCAACCCCGATTTCAGCATGATTCGAAGTCGGAAAATAGGTTGAAATTCCACCATCACACTCAAATAAGTATACCTATGCTGAAAGTGAAATACCTTGGGTTGTGGGTTCCAGCTTTAACAAGGGCCATCCATGTATACATCCATTAATTAGGCTACATACGCCCTGCTTTGCCCAAAATGGACCCCCAACTCCACTGTTGCGTAATGTACGCATTGGGACCACCCCCTTGCGTACATACTCATTTCACCCTCCCCCCATCCACCTGATCAAATAAAACATTTTTTTATGGGGGAGGGGAAAGATTGGGGAATTTATCAAGTACAGCAACTGTCCTCCGACCGTATCCACCAACAATAAGCCTAATGCAAACTAGGTCGGGACCCCCAATAATATTGGAAATTACCCCTCCACCCCCCCCCCCCCCCCCACCTGCGCAAAGAAGAAGCTAGCAAGCAGGACCCCCCCCCCCCCCCACACTCAATGTTGAGAAATACAGTAAAATTCCGTTATAACGAAGTGCTTTGGTTCAGGAAAAAGATTCGTTATAAACGAATTTCGTAGTATCCAAATAGAGCATTTTAGATACCTTAATACTGTCAGGAAATACATTCATAGCCCCCTATTATAATGATAAGCAGCATAGCGGTCAACATTTTGTATATGTCATTATATTACTCATCATTTTGAACATGAAGCAAAATAGTACAAAAATAATTAGCACATGTGGGTGGGGTACCTGGGAGAGGGAGTCTGTATGGACAGGTATCAGAGTTTTATGGAGACCTGAATGTACCCTACCACCGCACCCTCCCGACCTGCCCCAGCCCCCCAGGAAGCCCTAGGAGCGGGGAGACTCCCTTTGAATGTGTGCTACACCTATGCCCCCCCCCCCCACTCACCCCAGTCCGGGAGACTCCCTTTTAACCGTGCCCTACCACCTCCAGGGCTGGGCATGTTGTGATATGCTGGAGCAAACCTACAAATCTTTGGAGCAAAGTATTTCAGATGGGCACACATTAACTACCTTAAATTCCCGCGTACTACCCGCGGGTTGTACGCGAACCAAACACAGCTTTCATTTGATACCAAACATGCCTATATAGGGTGCGGGTTATACAAGGTTTTTTATTATTATAGAACAGTACCCGGTACTAAAATATAAATTTTCAGATCTAGAAACGGGTTATAGGATTCTCCTAAGTTGGGGGTGCGGGTTTTACGCAAGATGCGGGTTATACGCAGGAATTTACGGTAGATGTGTGTGTGGCAGGGGACCCCCCCCCCAAAAAAAAAAACCCAAAAAAAAACCTCCTTGAGGTAAATTTTTGGTGTGAAATAAAGAGAAAATTTGGATATTTCTGTCTTCAGTTTGGTGTGCTCTGATGGGTTTTAGGGCAGATTGCTAATAGCTTTGTTTTGGGCACATTGCTCCGGAAAATAATTTTAGAACGGTGCATTCTGAGTGTGTTGGCACATTGCTCTAGAAAAATTTTGAGATTCTACTTTTAAATGTGTGTTTTCTATGAGCTTTTGGGGGTATATATTGCTCCAGGATAACTTTGGATTTCAATTTTTAGAATGGTTTATTCTGAGGAAAAAAAAATCTATTAAATTAGTCATAACTTTGGTTCTAATTGGAATATTTACAAAATTCTTTCATCTTTAAAAAAGCCCAGACTTTCCCTAATGCCCCTGTCGCATTTTCCAAGACCTCTGTCGCACATTTTTTGCGACAATGCGACAGTTGCCCAGCCCTGACCTCCCCCTCCCCCTTACCCCAACCCCTCAGGAAGCCATGGGAGTGGGGAGACTCCCTTTGAATGTGCGTACATCCCCCAGCCCCACCCCCACTCGGGGAGACTCCCTTTGAACATGCCCTGGACTCCCTCAGCCACCTAGGAAGCCCATTAACATACTGTGAATGCGTTGCCACTCACTTTGAATGTGCACTACACCCCTCCCCTTTGGGGGAAGTCTGTCAGGGTGTCAGTATAATGTCATCAATAAAGGGTACAGGGTTATATGGGGAATGATGACATGTGCATGCTGTTCCCATAGTATAACATTTCACAAAAAAAGGTAAAATGGTGAGGGTTGCGTCTTAAAAATGTGATGATGTCATACTTGAATGGCTCCTAATGGTACCAGGTGATAAGAGTTTCAGCAGATGTTGGCATTGAACTCATACTTCCTACCTAGAGATCCCAATGTCATAACCACATGACCAATCAACCTCATACTGATCAGAGCTGGTTATCTTGTAAATGTCAATCACTCTAGCTGGGGGTATAGAGTGCAGCCATTTTAGGTATACACATGTACTCATAATATTCTATGGTACCCTACTATTCCCTACATGAAATGCTGTATTTTTTAAGAATTGATTGTTGTTTGTTTGTATAGTTTAACTTTCAGTTGGCCCATGATAGGTAGGGAGTCCCATGCAGTGAGCTGAGCGTATCCCCGCCGCTACCACTGTAGGTATTGGTACACCATGGCCCTTACCTGTATATTAGCACACAGCCTGCACATCTCACTCAATGTAAAATCCGGGAGAATCTATGCATTCCCCATTCAAACAAAAGGCATGGCAGTATCCTACACACTCAGGGGCACATTTAAATCGAACACCTGTTTTGAAAAAAATAATTATTCCTTAAATTATGGTTAAAATAGAGTTAAATTGTGCCATAAGACAGAGACAGAGCAATAAAAATGTAAACAGGTGTCTTATCCATATATAGCCTACACAAATTAGAATAACATGCATGCATAACATTTGACCTAATTATTACCATCTCTCCCGGAATTTAGGCATAGTGATTGTTAGTTTAAAACAATTAATCCATTCAAGGGTAATACCTAAAAATATATCCCCCAAAAGACACTGAATTAAATTCTAATATGGTAGAATTATCAGGTGTATATTTCATTCAATTACTTATTATATTGGAATTTAAACATCAGCGATTTTGCCCTCTCAGGCTCTGTGGTGATTACCCCCTGTGCCACAGTGTGTACAGGTACTCACCAGAGCCTAACTACTGGTGCCGCCGGTCTGCAGGCTATAATATATATTATATAGGAGTAGCAGGGGTAAACGTGTAGACACTTTTTGAACTTCAAATGGCTTGTATGCATTTACTTCTCAGTGTATCATTATTCTGTTTTTTACTTTGGGTTAGCACATATCTTCTATATCAAGACCACCTTTTAAATATTATGTATAATAATTTATTTATTTTCAATGGAACTCCCTATGATAGGAATCCAGAGTATACCACAGCATGAAAGGGGGCAGCATAGGTGGAGTCAAAATGCAGGGTGCTTCTAAGCCCATACAACAGTGTGCAATTAGTCAGGTGTAATGCATCCTAAGACACTGCATCACCCTCCTCCATTCCTATTTAGTCAGGGTATGTGACATCTAAATATATCAACTATAGTTGATGCCATGGCAGGGTGAGGATCCACTATAGTGATCATGATTATAGAATTCAGCAGAGCCTCACCCCTAGTAAAGGTTCATGCAAAAACTCTTACCCTAACAGATAACTACATGCAGTTAGCCCTCAATTTGTCAAATTTGGAAAATGTTCTTACTCATTCTATACTAAAATAGCCAAGAAGACATTAGTTAACAGACCATGATTCCAGTAATAATGGATATGTTGTATCAAAGGCTGGTACCCCAAACCTCACCAAGTGGCATAAAATTGGTAATTATGGCAATAAATGATGATACCATCAAATCATAGTACACCAATTTAATATCTCATAGTAGAATGATATAAAGATGAGTTTAATACACAATGATGTAAAGATGAGATACAGCAATAAGAGAAACCAATCCTAGAGGTTGTGTACCAATGTACATAGTCTGGTTGTACACGGTGAACACTCCTTCCATATATTTCTGTTAACAAACTTTTAGATAACTTGCACATACAATTATTGTAAAGACCAGACTCAGTCTACGCCCATCTATTTCTATACCCAGATACACTCACCTGAGAATATAACAACTACACCAATAAGATCTACAGCCTAGATACATAACAATTGAACAATTTGCAAGTTTTATATTGGACATAATTATGTGTTTATGCATTCTATTTTAATGTATCCCTGACTTTCAAGGCCTAAGCCTGTATGGGCTTATAACTTGTAAGCTCTCAATATCCTTTCTATGACTCACTTTGATGCCATAGCTAGGTGGATACCATTATGAACTGAAAACCTGTGCTACCCAGGGTATTTTATGTGATGAGACCCTTCAAATATGAAACAGCTTTGTTACATTTTGTTATTGTTAAGCCTAAGGCAAGGTCGGAGTAAGAAAACATAATCAATGCCACCACTGTGTTCTCAAACCTTGAAAATGTGGGTTTAGCCACTTTGATATTTGCAATAATACAGCATAAACTGTGAATTGTGGTAATGGCTACCCCAACAGAGTACAAGATATGTATGGGAAAGGAAATCTGATACTCCCATAGTATTCCCAGACCCTGAAAATGTGGATTTTGACAGCTTAAAAGAAAAGGGTATCATATTTTCAACCAAGTTTGTTTCAAAGCAGCTGTGATCCTATTGCACATCTGTAAGTGCCATTCATCCAAAGGTTGTACATGTAATGAGTTAAATTGAAAAGAACATGCAACTGTTGTGCCTGAGTGGGGGCTGCCATTTTCTGGGCCAACCATGTCACAAGTGAACATTCTGTTTGGGCAGCAATGACACAAGAAGGCAGCACCTGTATCCCACATGTATACTGCAGGTGAATAGGGCAGACATGGTCCATCAGGTGGCAGGCCTGTTACACTTTAGGTACATCTACAACTAGCCATGCATCATAATCCTCTACACCCTATGCCCCTATACCCCCCCCCCCCCCCACTAGTCCCCCACTCTGCGGGAGTGAGAGCACTGGTCAAGGCTGGGCACGGACACGGCTCAGACAGCCATACACTAGGTCGCTGCTATGGCTCACACCCTGGGAGTCCCGGGGGGGGGGGGGGGGCACTCCCTATACCTAGCTACGGGAATCACGCCCGCTAGTGCAGTGAAAACGGCAGTCTAGTGAGGTACCCCAGCTCTCAACCTTCACTTAGACACCTTGATTATCTCGAATCCCAACATATTATACATGTATGGAATCCTAATAATGTCCCCTACACATCTATTATATTTCTACTAAGCACAGTCAGGGTCATATTTCAGTAAATCGAAAAAGATTTGTGGGAAGCCCTAGCTGATCACACCAGCTGCTTGCTGCATTGGGCAACTAACAGGGAATGTGATTGTGATTTGTTGGCAGGTAGAAACACCCCTACCCAGAACTGATGCATTCAGCTAATTAGAGGAGATTTACGGCATTACTTTGTGGTTTGTCCCATATTCCTGTGATTAGGAGAAGTTTGTTAACGAACATAATACATTTTTCTAACGCTTTCCCATTAGAAATGGCTGAAGCAGACCTAAAAGTACCTCCAGATTAGTGTAATTCGCTGTCTTGGGAACACATACATGTATAATAAAGTATGATTAGACACAAATAAATGGCAAAGAGACAGTATGATAAAAACAATGTTTTCAGTTTGCCCTGGGAGAACAGGGTTCAGAGGCCGGCCCACAGGTGTTGTATAGGCGGCCATGCAGCACCTGGGTGGCCGGCCTTCACACTCTGACCATGCTAGGTAGCTTTCACAGCTTTATTTCCGCGAGGGTGCAGGCAGTGCCCCCGACCTCTACTGTTTATAGCTGAATGGTGTTCCCCTGAACTCAGCCAAAACGAGATGCTTATTTGCTAATTCCTCTGTAAGTCTTGCTCTGATTCACAAAATTCCAAAAGAGTTATTCTCCTTACATCTTGGTCCGTATGAAATATGTTTAAATAACATGGTAAATAAATAGTAAAATTTTCAGTTCCCGTAGACCATCTATAGTAACTATGTGCGTACACAAAATCCCGGGAAAGGGGTTCTTTTTGGGTCCCACTGGCGGGCCCGGCCGGCTATAAGGGGTGATCCATTAAGTATGTCACGCCCGAGGGGGTGGGGGTGTCTTTTTTTTGTGTGACAAAGTGTGACAAGGGGGTGGGGGGGTGTTTAGAATTGTGGACGTCACACTTTCAGATTTAAAAAAAAACTATGTATTGAATAAATGCCGTATAATTAGTCATATTTGCAGGCTAAAAACATGCTTTTTGCTTTAGTAGACCTACAACCCCTAGCCCTTCCACTAAACATAGGTCAGCCTTCATCATCCTTCATCTGCTTAACTGACCTCAGTGCCATGCAATCACTGTAGAATGTAACACAAGATGCGGTAACTCTCTATGAAGAAGGACACACAAAGTAAAAACATTGTACTGTTGAAGTTCATTTGATTACCGAATGATGAACATTCACTGCATCAAGACAGTGACAATTGTAAAGCTAGTATTGTATCCATATGCATTACCACTAAGCGGCATCGTAATTTCATGTGTGCTACCTGGAATATGAACCAAGAAGAACTGTCCTGCATAGAGCAAGAATATTTGGATGCCACAAATCTTCCAATACCAGGGCAGAGGATAGCAGCGCCGGGGGGTTGTTTATTTTGTATACACAAGTGTGTGGCTGGCAAGGTTACATTTTGAGCTAAATCCCTCTTATGAAGGATCTGCCTTTCATCAAAATCCTCTTCTCTAGGGGTTACTTTTCACCAAAACCACCCTCACCAAGTGTCACTTTTATCTAAATTTCAACAAAAGGTCACTTTGGAGTTTCTCACCAGAATACTTGGTTAAAATCCCTTTCACCAAGGTCAATCTGCAGAGAATCTGCTTAAACCTAAACACATTTCACAAAATCTTCCTCACTTGGGGTCACTTTTCACAAAATCCCCCTCACTAACACAAAGGGTTGCTGGAGGGCCAACCTCACACCCATGTTGAAATAAAATTGAGTGCCCCGTTGCCCCATAGCTGCACTAGCACACTTTTTATTTCTGTGATCACTGACATGAATCCATGGATCGAAGGCACAACTGTCCCAAGTTTGTTGGGCAGTACGGCCTAAATAAGATGAGAGATGGTTGTCACCCCAATGATGTGTTCAAAGTCAAGGTCGCTCAGAAAATTGCTACCACTGTGAAGGATATCCTGGACTTGACATCACCAGCGATGGACGTGTCTGGCGACGGAGATGATGATGATTACTGTGATAACGACGATGATTATGAATGGGACAATGTCAGCGAGCTGATCAGCAAGATCTGTCTTGAGGACTAGGTTGGTTGTATGAACTTGGGGAGAAATTCGTTGAGATTTCACCTCTACTCACAGTTCTCTGACTTGAACCTTAAAACCTTAAAACTTGGACTCTCCATACACGGGGCTCATACCCATATGATAGGACAAACATTTGCATGATTGTAACTGAATACCATTGACTGATGTTGGAGAATGTTTAATGTTTAAGTTTAAGTTATTAACCTGAAAATCCATAGATGCGTGTATGTACTAACACGGTTGATCATGTACTACAGGGTTATGTCGTCTAAAACTAATTAACTAAAAATGTCTACAGTATGTTTGTGCTCTTTAAAACTTTGTATTTATACCGGTATTTGATCAACTTGATCAACTGGATGTGTAGTGGTATTTAAACACATGTATAACTATATTAAAACTAAAACTACTATAAACCTACTAGTTTTACCGGTAGTTCAACAACTCGTGAATTAGAAATCTATATAGTTAATCTTGCCAAACATTGTAATGCTTACACTTTCACTCGTTGGAAACTGATTGAATTTTGACATCTTCTATATGTGTATTTGCTAACACGGTTGATCATGGTGGACAGAGGTGATCATGGGGTCATGGTATTATAATCTAACAAATACTGCCTATGAGAATTTGAATTAATACCGGTAGTAGTTTCAAACCAATGTTTAATGTATACATATATGAAATTAAAATTAAAAACTTCTATAGCGTGTTACCGGTAGTTCTACAATTCATAAATCAGAACGGCCTTTTAGTCTCGACAATCATGACACTGTCTACATCTAAGCTTGCTGTAATTCAATCTGATTCAATCAATCTAGAGACTTAATGAACAATATTAATAGTCATAACTAGACACATCTTAGTGTAAATGTTGTTTTTTGTGGCCGCTAATCTAAAACTGTCAATGTGTTGTCCATATTGCTGATGTTTACTTTATGTTTCCAGATTCTTACCAATTTAACATTTGCCTGTAATTATCTAGGATCTAGGTTCAGGACTATATTAGATTATACTTGTGTGCCCAAACTTCCCTTGGGCCTAAAATTTGTTGTGTAATACCGGTAGATCTTTATTTCAAACCAATGACTTGCCTACCTTGTACTGCGAGCAGTTGTCATGACTGCACTGGTCCCTGATAAGATTACACAAGCAAGAGTGTTTGTGATCAAGTGAGGTTTAATACAGGCAATATCAACTATAATATACAAATGTGTATGTTCGGCATCAATCTGTACATCTGAAATAACTATACTCGCGTGTGAATGAATCATAACATTGCATTCTTGTTAGAATTGTATGTAAAATTTGTTCTTATATTTTGTGACTATTGTAATATCCTTGTGATTTAAGGCTAATTACCGGTTACAATCACTAATGTCAGGTACGATTAAAATCAAAATTAAGAATTCAGGTCCAGAATCTAAAACTGATAATGATGTTGAATGGATTGAATGTAATCGCTGCTTATCGAAATCTGTAATTCTGACTTTAGATTTAATTCAATCTGATATTAAATAAAATGTTGCTACTATATTTCTAATATTGTAGTATTATTCTGTTGTTCTTTTAAGCACTAGCGTAATATAATCACAACATCAAATTGGTGACTGGTGATTCCGCTGTGTTAGTAGGGCTCAGTTTTATGAGCCGCCTTTTCTTCCACCTACCTGTTGATTTTACTTTATATATATCTCCTAGGGAGATTTTGATCTTTCTTGTTTTTGTTTTTTGTCTTTGTTCAGGGATGCATCTTGATCTGATTGAGATGGACCCCCTATTGTATACTGGCGACTCCGTGTTGTCAACATCTTTTACTAAAATACCTTTTAATCTTTTAATCTCTGCTACTTATAGATGGTTTTGTTGATAATTGTTGTAAAATGGTCTGACATGGTAAAGTTTATTTTTGTCATCAACAATTAGAAAGCCTCTTTATCTTCTTTCTGTAATGATTGTACTGGGTGAAGCCCTCGGGCTCTCGACATGTATGTAGTAACCAGGGGAGCAGGTCACTATTATTTATTCGCACATAGCCGCCTTATAGCTACCTACCGGTAAAATTTGTAAGTCTGCTCGCGGAACATTAAGTTGGGGAATCTGCGGGGGGACTTTTCTTGGGTCTGGGTTAGGGTTACCTAGGCCCTTTTTTCATTTATTTATTATTTATAATTGTTATTTTTTGTGTATTTTTGCTCTGTATTGTTCTTTTGGTAAGGTGTGATTGACAATGACGACAACCCGCGTTGTTGATTTCATGAAGTTGAGGGGCTTCAAAATGGTTCATCTTAATACTAGGAGTATGTTTAATAAGAGGCATGACATATTTGATCAACTGGATGGTGCTGATGTAGTGTCTATGAGTGAGACATGGCTTGATGAGAATTATGATGATGATCTAATCATGTGGGAAGGTATGAAATTGTACCGTCAGGACAGATTTAGAAAAAAGGGCGGAGGCATAGCTGTGTACATACGGGACGACTTGGAAGTTGATGTTAAAATCAGGTCTGATCTAAATTTCAGGGATTCCAATCTAGAATGTTTTGTGCTGGATGTTAAGCTAAAGGACTCACCTCTAATCTCACTAGTTACCTTGTACCGGCCCCCGTCGGGGAAAACCAACAAATTCTTTGAACATTTAGAAAGGTTGATGAAAATAAGCGAACGAGAAAACAGTGAGCAGTGGATCATGGGAGATATTAATATAAACAGTCTTCGTGAAAAGCAGTCAACTAGCATAAAGTTGGTAGACATGTGCAGAGATGAGGGGTATCACAAACTTCTCCATCAATGTACTAGGCCCTTCAAAAAGAATGTTGCATGCCTTGATAATATATTGACAAATTTTCATCAAGAAATTGTCAGTGGTGTTTTAAACTTTTTAGTGAGCGACCATCTACCTGTTTTTGCAGTCAAAACAAAGTGCAAAATTACTTATCACAAAAAGAGTCTATTGGTACGTAAATATGGTGACTTTAATGAATCATTATTCAAAGATTGGTTATGTGAGGCTGATTGGGACACGTTCTATGATAATGAGGACCCTGATGGTGCCTGGCAGTTTATACAAAGCCATATTGAGGCATTCTTGAATGTACACTGTCCATGGACAGAAATCCAGGTTCTTGATAGGAGAAACAAATGGATGACTCCTGAAATTCTGGGTCTCATAAAGGATCGGGAGGACATGGTGGATCTTTTTATGCAAAACCGTGATGAGTTTTACTTAAATAGAGCCCGGAGTCTGAGGTGTAAAATAAACCGTGCAATAAAGTATTCCAAAGCCGCTGTAATCAAGGACTCTCTTGAAGAAGCGCAGGAGAATCCCAAGAAATTCTGGAGGATTATGAATAGTGTCCTTAAACCAGACCTCCCGGTACATCCACCGGTCCTGATTGGTGATGATGGTTTTATCAAAACCAATCAGGAATCTGTGGATTATCTAAACAGCTATTTTGCCACAATTGGTTCTGTTTTATCAGGCAAGTTAACAGCATCAGGCTTCCCAGAGAAGACTGTGTTCAACGAACCAGCGGACCCAGCCCATAATGGCATTAAGGTTGATAAAGAGTTAGTGAGAATCTTAATCAGTGAAATTAATGTGAACAAAACGTCTGGCATACATGGCATCAGGTGTGATGTATCAAAAACTGCTTTGCTCTTACTGATTGATAAAATGACTTGGTTATACCAATTAACCTTTGACTCTGGCATATTTCCCGATTCGTGGAAGACTGCCAGAGTCAGTCCAATCCCGAAGCATGGCAACCTTAAAATGATCACTAACTGGCGACCTATCTCGCTACTACCGGTACAGTCTAAAATTGCAGAGCGGTTAATGCACATACATTTATCTGAGGTACTTGAGTCATGCAACACCCTGAGTGATAGACAATTTGGCTACCGCAGGGGCAGAGGTACGGGTGATGCTATTTTTGCCTTTTTAAATGATCTGTATGAAAATAGGGATAGAGGGCATCTCACGGGTGCCTGTTTCCTCGACCTGAAAAAGGCCTTCGATAGTGTGCATCACTCCTACCTCATTGAGCTCCTTGGAAGCCTAGGTCTACATGACACCAGCCTGAATTGGCTCATGAGCTATCTTTCTGGAAGACAGCAATATACTAAAATAGGAGAGTTTGTCTCGACTGTTGAAACTGTAAAATTCGGAGTTCCCCAAGGCTCGGTCTTGGGACCCTTGCTGTTCATCCTGTATGTGAATGATGTTGAAAAAGTGATTGAGGGTTGTAAGTACTATCTATATGCGGATGACTTAGTAATATATGCCACAAACAACAAATCAAATGTCATCATTGATCGTCTGCAGAACAACATTAATAGGGTTGGCAAATGGTGTTCTGATAAAAGGCTCACTGTAAATACTGACAAGACAAAAATAGCATGGTTTGGTACTAGGCAGAAGATGGTAAATATTAAGGACACAGTTTTCAAATTGTACAATCAGCCCCTAGAGACTGTTACAAGCTACACCTACTTGGGACTTACTATTGACAGTCTCCTCACATTTGAAGAAGCTCTGTCTGAATTATCATGTAAGGTTAACCACAGGCTATTCAGGCTAGGTAACTTAAGAATAAACATGAGTGAACGCATTTGCATTGAAGTATACAAGGCTACCATTTTGAGCCTCTTTGATTACTCTAGCTTTGCCCATGATGGTGCTAATAAGGATGTCTTAGTCAAATTGGATCGCCTACAAAAAAGAGGTCTGAAGATCTGTTACCGGGGCAAAGTCATGACTGAGGAAACTATGTATAACCAATCTGGTGTCCCAAGACTGACGAGACGTAGGCAAGAACTCCTCCTGAGCTACATGCTGAAGCTGTCTCGACAGCCAGGATGGGTGGATGAGCGTGAGAGGAGGCCGGGACTAAGATCTAAGAACCAGATCAGGTTCAAGCTACCTAGAGCTAGATGTAATGGTATTCACAGTTCACCTTTATTCAGAGGAGTTAGTTTATGGAACAACCTAGGCTCCTGGTATCAGACCAGCAAGGATAAATTCACCTTCAAAAAGAGGCTACAAAAAGTGGCGGACTTATCTAAGGCTGTACCGAATCCTGATGGAGCAGTCTTTGATGATCAGATAGACGATCAGGCTAAAAACTTATGATGAGGGAGAGGACGTAATAGCCTCACCTAAGTCTAGTCTAGTCCATGATCAGTACCTAGTACCTAGTTCCTACCACACATGTGTGGGAGTTGTTGTTATGACATCACCTACCCTTACTGATGATTATAGAATTCTCAGAATGCCTGTTGACATCATATGCAGTAGAAATACTACCGCACACCTGCCTCATTTAAAAGCTAACCGTATGTATTCTGTTTATGATTAGGACCCACCTATTGAGCCCTAGATTGTAGACTATCAGAGACTATTGTGTAGTCCCCTCTCCTATTCTAGTTGAAAAATATTAACTGATTACAACCCATTGCAACTCCCCTTACCACTATTGTATTTATTTACTGTATTTTGTATGTTGTATTATTTGTATTTATGTTGATTAATATTGTATAACATCATCTTTACATCATCTGTACAATACTCATCTTTATATCATATTATGTGTTACCAAAGTTATGTACAAGCTGAATTTACTAAGGATCACCATATTGTCATGCTACCACTTCTAATGCTTACGTTGTGATTTGGCAATAAAAACCTTCAAACCTTAAAAAAAAATATCCAGGGTGCGAACAATACTCATGTAATTTTGTTACTGCCTCTTTGAACTGTTGTAATCTGAAAGGGTTCTATTTGATAAATCTATTATTGTCCTGTCCAGAAGGACTTGCTTAATCAGAAGATATGTATGCCCCTTTAAACGATACAATACATAATTATTATACATGGGGGGGGGGGGGGGGTCTCAGCAGATTTGTGACATACTTTTCAAGGGGGTCTTGGGAAATGTGTGACGAAGTGTGACATGCGGGTGGGGGGGTCTTCAAAATGGCCAAAAAAAGCGTGACATACTAAATGGATCACCCCTAAGGGGTCCAATTTTGGCAAATTTAGGGGGATATCCCGCTATAAGGGGTCTACTTTTTAACAATTTAGGGTATCCCGATAAATGGGGTCCAAATATTGCCTCTTTAGCCTAAAGTTTTGGGTCGTGTCCGACGAAAAGAGGTATGGTTTCTTCCCATTTTAGGGGGTGATCCCGCCAATAGGGGGGTGTTTTGGTGGATTTTTCTCCCGTCTTAAGGGGGTCAAATTTAGACTGATGTACGCACATGGTATCCATAATTTAGAGAGTGGCCCCCCCCCGGGCTGGAATCCTCTATGACGGGACCTTGGCAGCCTGCCAAATGCCAGGCTGGTCCTTTCCTACGTCATTTTCACGTCCTTTATTGCCAAATCTCGCTACAAAATGGCAGCCCCCATGGTGAATGGATTGGATTCGATTTTATTCTTTTAAAATAGTTTTGTATCAATGTGAATAAGCAAACTGAAGAATGAAGCTCAGTTTGAAGTTTAATGATATACAATGAACCGATAGAACTAGACTTTTGGCTATACCACTCTTTTCTTTTAAATGACTCAATAACATCATTTCTCACCAAGATATGGCCAAAATCGTGAATTTCGGTAATGGCTACCCCAATATGGTACAAGATATGAATGGGAAATGAAATCTGATGCTCCCATGGTATTCCTAGACCCTGAGAATGTGGATTTAGACACCTTAAGTGACTCAATAACATCATTAGTGACCTGTTTTAACGAAATGGGTCGGAAGTCACACTTTGAGGAGCCTAGATATAGGCTATTAAAGAAGTATAGGGTAGAAAAAATTAAATTTTTGAAAAATGAGTTTTTGATTTTTTTCTAACATATGAATAGGTATCTTCTGGAATACTAAGTTGCAAACCAGATTTCAACTCCAATTATTTCCAAAATGATGGCCCTAGGATTTATAATTGTATTGTATAATATAGATAATATCTAATTTAAATGTTAATTATCTCATTTTAATTAATTCTCATTTAATTAAACAAAAAAGTATCAAAAATATCGTCAAATGGTCAAAACTGGCCAATATACTACATGTCACATACCAAATGAAAGCTCTTGATGAGCTGTAAATGAATATGGTAATATCACAACATTTTTAATGTGCGACTTCCGACCCATTTCGTTAAAACGGGTCACAAAAAAAAAAAAAAATTTCTCACCAAGATATGGCCAAAATCGTGAATTTCGGTAATGGCTACTCCAATATGGTACAAGATATGCATGGGGAAGGAAATTGGATGCTTCCATGGTATTCCTAGACCCTGAGAATGTGGATTTAGACACCTTAGATAACTCAATAACATCATTTCTCACCAAGATATGGCCAAATTCATGATTTTCGTTAATGGCTGCCTTTATCTGGCCCTATTTCAGAGAAAAATGATTTCTACGCGTGGCATCCACCCTAAACCTGATCAGTATAGGTCATACTTAAAGTCTGGCATGGATGCCACCCTGTAACATTCCGTTCCTCCTAAAGTGATTTCTAGACGTCATTTGAAATTCTGCCTCTAGTCTACATGACAATTCGCTAGTGGTTAGGGCAAATAAAAAAAAAGTTTTGTTTCAGGTAACATGGGAAGAAACTCTAGGGTCGGTAGGTCGGATTCTTTTTTTTTTTTTTACTTTTTTTTTTTACTTCCCCTCTAAAATTGACCCAAAAAAGTGTAAAAATGCGGAGATTTTTTTCCAAAATTTTGTGAACCTAAAATTGTCCCCAAAAATGTATAAAAATATGAAAGAGATATGCGGGTAGTGGCAGCGCGTGCCAAATCTTTAAACATGGAAGCCAAGCTTAAAGGGAAAGGGGTCATTGTGGAAGGTGTTCTTTATACCGAGGATAACTTTCATGGGGTACCAGCCCAGTGTGCGCCAACCTCAGCCAAAACAATTGAGTTCAAGTGTGGAGTCGGCTTCCAGTCTCACCACAGCCCCCTCTCAAACATGTACCCTGCCTACTTCAAATACAATGACATTTGGTTCAGCTCGGCTGAGCAGGCCTATCAAGCAAGTAACGGATAGAGGTCATTGTGTCCTTCTGGCAACCTTGGCGGGCGCTTGCTTTGAACAGTTTAACCAAAGCCCCGGTGACTTCCCCCTTGAACAAAAGGTAATGGACAAGGCATGCTTATTAATTAATGAGATTATCATGGATCTTAACCATGAAATTGCCTGCCCCGGTCCTAAAATTGGGGATGTCATACATGTGTGCAAAAGGGGTCATTATATTCACAAGCACAAAAAACATCCTGATGGACTACACCCTGACAACACATCTAGAAAAGAGTGGGCGACCATTCTGGTATGTAATGCTATTATGGTCAGAGACGCCTTCGCTCCTCACCTCCAGCCAGCCGTGCAGCCTCTACTGCCTGTTCCCCCACCGCCAGCGCCTAATCAGGTGGACGACAATCTGCTCGACCAAAGCGTGGGGGCGGCCTAGCACCAGTCTGCCCTGAACTTGCTTTAAAAGATCCTTAAGTATAACAATTGCCACCCTCCATATCTTATCAAAATTCCTATAGCAAAATTGTATATTATGTAGGATTATATTCTGACACATTATCACCATATCTACAGGCCTAACTACTAGTTTACTATTTTAGAGGTGTATACATTTACATATATCTTTTTAAGCCCATACCAAGGCGGGTCAGTTAGATGTCAGCCTCTGGACGGGTTATAAACGTGTAAGGCCCAATCATGCTAGCTAGTATGGGTGGATGATTAATCCTACTTACATTAGTTTAAAATAAAATAAATGATTTAATAGAATTTAATAGAATGTAATTACTCATGGATAGGTGCTATCTTTGTTGGGCAAGTCAGACTGCAAATGAATGTATAGTGCCTGTCATTAATACATTGCCTGTAGACCTGCTGATACTATGTTAACCCATCAATATGCTATATGTGTTTAATAATTCAGAACTTTTTCTCCCTCAGGTCGCTATCCCTGGCTGTGGCTCGGGCAGGTAATGATTGCAGACGCTACAGCAGGGGATGAGAACCAACCACCCCGACCCCCTCCTCCTCCCCACCACTAAGGACTCTGGTGGTAACCGTAAGGTTGCACACATAGGGACTGTCTCTTTCTATATGAACACTGTAGCCTAACTACACACTATGTATGACACCTATAATATATAGGACATACATAAGGGACAGCTAGCCATATCCTGGCATTTAAATTTAAATTAATTTGATTGAATTTAAATGTAAATTCTTACATCTACGCTGGACTTTACATGTGCTAAATCACATCAGAATGCTACTTGTGATTTTCTCACTATTGCATATATGTAACAGTGTTGTTTAAAAATATAAAACTGGATTTGATGTTAATTTCTGTGTTATTTTCTACCTACTAATACTACCAGACTTGAAGAAGGACAGCTATCGTTTGTGAGAAACGCACTACCCAAGCTGGAAAGGACAACTAACCACTATCTTCTGCTCTTCCTCTACTCCTATGGATTATTATGGTAGGACAATTCCTTTATCATAATATATTTTTATGCTTGCACCAATTGCAAGCATGGGGCCCGGCCCCCCATTTTCTGTCTTGCTCGCAGTTGATATGAGAAAAAATTGGATGTATTCAGGCAGCGATAAGTGCATAGGCCTGTTTATCACATTATGTGATGTAAATTGTGTGGGGGGTGAGAGAGAGAGCCACGACATGGATGGGACGGTGGGTGGTACATGGTCATATGTACTCAATGGTACATAGCTTCTTCACTTGACCTTAGAGGGGTCAAAGGCCTACATTTTGAGCACTTGAATATTAGAAGCCTACAAGCTAATAATAACATGGACCTCTTCAGGCAATATCTAACTGACTCTGGTTTTCATTATTTCTGTATTGGTGAGTCTTGGTTAACGGAAAAAATCCCTAATAATAATATTGATATACCAGGCTATAATATCACTCAATTGGATAGAATGGTTGCAGGAAGGGGAGGTGGTCTGGTCACATACATAAAGCATGGTGTAACATATTCAGATGCGGAGTTGTCTCAGTATAACATTAGTAATGATGACATAGAATTACAATGGGTAGTAATATCTAACCCTAACATGCGCAGGCTTGTTATAGCTAATGTATACAGACCTCCATCAGGTAATTTCCCAAACGCTATAACTCTTCTATCTGAAGCTTTTAATAATATTGACTCAGCAAAGTATCCTGAATCATATGTTATGGGTGACTTTAACACTGATTTCAAACAATTTAGCCCGAACAAGACCAAGGTTAGGGCTCAGGCAACTTATTACTCAGATCACAAGGTTTAATATTAAAGGTAATCACACTATCATCGACCTGATTATGACAAATTCAATCCATGTTGCTCATAGCGGGACTGCCACTATGAACTTGTCAGATCATGAAATGATATATTTTACACGCAGGCATATGACACTCCCTCAAGAAAAACTTTGCTTTATTGGCCATTCATATAAGAATTATACTCCTATTGCTTTTACAAATGAGCTTAAAAATCAGGATTGGAATAATTTTAACACATGTACTAATCCTGTGTAGAAGAAGCCTGGGATATGTTTACAAGTATGATCAGTAGGTTGCTTGATATTTATTGCCCGTTAAAACAATTCAA